>MU968480.1:39620897-39800897 GCA_034641835.2 Pinus albicaulis
TTCGTTGCCTGTGAGGAAGGTATAGACTATGATGACCTCTTCCCGATGTAGTGCTGACCCTCTCATTCATCAGTGCAAGAGGGAGCTCGTTGCTGAGTTCGAGATGAAGGACCTAGGACTGATGTCTAGGCCTCAAGGTCTAGCAGAGACCTGGCGAGATTTTCCTTTCTCAAGGAAAATACATTATGAAGTTTCTGGTATGATGGACTGTAAGTCCATGGAACTCAACTTTAAGAAGTTGAGTAGCAGCGTTGCTGGGTCCGTCCTACTGAGTATCGTCAACTCATAGGGACCCTGATGTTCTTAATGAACACCTGTTCGGACGTATGTTGTGCAGTGAACACTTTGAGTCAACACATGGTTGATCATAACATTCACTGGGTTGGTGCCAAGAAACTCTTGAGATATCTTTGAGGCACGATAGACCATGGGCTGAGATACACTGCCGGGAGTATGACACTCCATGGATATACTGATGCCAATTGGGCTGGCAGTGTGGTGGATCACAAGAGCACATCTGGATGCTACTTCACATGTAGATCTGCTTCGTGCAGGAATCTAAAAGTCGGTAGCCTTGAGCACCGCTGAGGCCGAATACATTGTAACATGTATGGCCTGTTGTGAAGTCACTTGGTTGCGAAAGCTCTTCTGTGAGTTGTTCGAGCATGTGCTAGATGCCACCATTATCCTTTGTGATAACCAGAGGGGGATTCATTTGTCATAGAATCCCGGGTTCCACGATTGATCCAAGCATGTTGATGGCTGGTACCACTTTATCTGGGATATGGTACAGCGAGGCGCCGTAAGGTTCGATCATATAGGAACTGATGAGCAGGTCGCGGATATTCTCACAATGCCCTTGGGGAAGGTCATGTTCCTAACCTTCCGTGAGAATCTTGGAATCATGGAACGATCCTATTCTGAGGGTCCTGTTGGACGATGAGCTCTGGGAGCTCTGGGGGGCTTTGGGGACAACTTCTCGGAGCTATGAGCAACCACAAGGCTAGGCTTGCCGAACCTTGTTGGTGTGCTTGGACCCCACCGTTGTGATTATTGAGTTGGTTCACCTCTCATTATCTATGCCCCATATGCATCCTACCCATTGAGTTCAGGGCTCATGGGAAGTACCTCTCATTTGGCCAATGAGGTGGGAAAAGCTAGAGACTAGTAGCAAATACTGATGGACGCATCAGAGATTGCCGTACTTTCTATCTAGGATGGCATGGTCCAACCACTTGATCTGGGATCAAGTATAGTGAGGTTTCGGACCTCCGCCTGACTTCAGGTCAGATGAACCAACTTCGGGTTGGTTGGAGACTCTTTGTGAGTCTGATAGAGGTTTCAGACCTCTAGGCTGAATTTGTCAGCCGGGGGATGATGTCTTTGTGACTGACCCACTTCTGTTTTGAAATAAAGAGGCCAGCAAAGCAAGTTACGGCGGGATGACGCACGATGTTTGGATTGCACTAGTGGACGAAGTTCTCCCTAGTTGAGAGGGAGTGTTAAAATTGGACAACTAGGTCCAAACTCCGAGTTGTGCTGCTCAGATGACGATCCCAATATTTTTATTGGATTCCTCTTTCGGAGAGGTGTAAGATTGATCTAAAGATCATCTCGATCGGATGAGCAGAACATGTACTTTGAATTTATTCCACTTATGTGCTAGGTCGGTCTGGAATAAAATATAGACTTAAATGTCTTAAAGGACGTGTCACACACCCCCAAAGATTCCTATATATTGGAGAGACTTAGAGTTCATTTGACACACATTGGTGTGGAGGAATTCTCTGTCCTGGGATAGCATTGGAGCTGCGTATTCTTTGTTTGGGTTGTTCTAGGTTATGTGTGACACGTTACGCTGAATGACCTATTGGAGACTTTGCTAGTTGAAGCATCCTGCTGATCGCCGTAATGCCACCATTTCTTATCTCTGTCTTGGCTTGTCTTCTATCGATCTATTAGTATGTTCTATCTTCTTCAATATTGTGCCCTAATCTGAAATGGCATAGAACATGAGCAGAAATTAACAGTCAGTCAAGTGGTTGAACCGTACCATCCTAGACAAGAGAGTACGAAAATCTGCGATGCGTCCATAATCTGCGATGTGTCCATCGGTCTTACCTCACTGGTCTCTAGCTTTTCCCACCTCATTGGGCAAATGAGAGGTACTTCCCATGAGTCCGAGACTCAATGGGTAAGATGCATATGGGGCACAGACAATGAGAGGTGAACCAAATCAACATCATAACGGTGGGGCAGAAGCACCACAAGGTTCGGTAAGCCTAGCCTCGTGTGTCCTTATAGCTCCGAGAAGCTATCCCCAAAGCCCCCTAGAGCTCCTAGAGCTCATCGTCTAATAGGACCCTCAGCATAGGGTCATTCCATGATTCCAAGATTCTCATGGAACGTTAGGAACTTAACCTTCCCCAGGGGCTTTGTGAGAATATCCGTAATCTGCTCATCAATTCGTATATGATCGAGCCTTACGGCGCCTCGCTATACCATATCCCGAATAAAGTGGTACCTGATATCAATATGCTTGGATCGATCGTGGAACACGAGGTTCTCTAACAAACGAATCCCACTCTGGTTATCACAGAGTATCACTGTGGTATCTAGCATATGCCTGAACAACTCACTGAAGAGCTTTCGCAACCAAACCGCTTCACGATAGGCCATACTCGCTGCAATGTATTTGGCTTTCGCGGTGCTCAAAGCCACTGAATTCTACTTCCTGCTCATCCATGATATCGAAGTAGAACTAAGTGTGAAGCAACATCCAGATGTGCTCTTGCGATCCACCACACTGCCAGCCCAATCGGTATCAGTATATCCATGGTGTCTCAAGCTCCCAACAATGTATCTTAGCCTACGGTTTATCGTGCCCCGAAGATATCTCAACAGATTATTGGCACCAACCCGGTGAATATGATGATGATCAACCATGTGTTGACTCAAAGTGTTCCTTTGCAAAACATCTGTCAGGACGGGAGTTCACCGTCGCGGGACTATGAGTTGTGATTACTAAGTAGGATTTGCTTGCACGGGCGGTGGTGCTGCCACTCAACTTCTTAAAGTTGAGCTCCATCGGTGTCGACACGTACTTACAGTCCACCATACCAAATCTTTCCAGAAGCTTCACAATGTATTTTCCTTGAGAAAGGAAAATCTCGCCAGGTCTCTGCCAGACCTCCAAGCCTAGGAAGTAGTGCATCAGTACTAGGTCCTTCATCTCGAACTCAGCAGCGAGCTTCGTCTTGCACTGATGAATGAGACGGTCAGAAACTGTCAAGAATAGGTCGTCCACATACAGCACCAGAATGAGAGGCTTCTCTCTATCAACGTTGAAGTAAAGGTTCGAATCAGCATTACTACGAGTGAAGCCCAACTACATCAGGTAGCTATCTATCCTCTCGTACCAAGATCTAGGTGCTTGCTTCAGCCCATAGAGGGCTTTATTCAACCTGCAGACATGGGTGTCCCGATCCTGAAGTTCAAACCACAGAGGTTGCTCCACATACACCTCTTCCTATATCGCACCATGCAAAAATGCAGTCTTCACATCCATCTAATGAAGATTCCATCCTTGCATAGCAGCAAGGGATATGATAGATTGAATGGTGGTATATCGGGCCATAGGTGCAAATATGTCATCATAGTCCTAACCTCCTTCCTTTGAGAAAGCCATGAGGCGACGAATCTTTCATTGAACTTTCAGTGCTACCATTAGATCCATGCTCGATCTTATAAAGCCATTTAGAGGGAACAACTGCTTTGTCCTCCGGTCTTGGAACCACATCCCAGACATCATTCTTCATAATGGATTCATATTCTTCATGCATAGCATCCTTACAGACTTGATGCTTTACCGCTTTTTCAAAAGATCCAGGCTCAGATTGTACGATTATACTCATGGCTGCTAGATACCCTTGATATATATTTGGATTCTTGCTTTCACGAAATGTCCCCCTTGGGGCCATATGTCTCTCGGCATCCTCAAGATTTTCCCTGAGCCATGATGTTATTTTCCTCATTGAAGGAGGTGGATTAATAGGGTCCATCGGTCCTTCAACATCGGGCATCGTCTCATCCTTCGGTTCTTCTTGATTTCCAGGCCCTGCTTCATGATCTTTGTCAGATCTCGAAAGATTGATTACTTTCTTCAGGGAAGCATCTTCGTCAAAGGTAACATCGTGGCATATCTCCACTTCCCTTTGAGCAGGAACATAGACTCTATAGGTCTTTGAAGTTTCGCTGTAGCCCACAAAAATTCCCTTCTTTCCAGAAGCATCCAACTTGCTCTTCTTCTCCTTTGGTACATGAAAATAAACAGGACATCCAAAAACTCTAAAATTTGAGACATCAGGTTTCTTACCAGGGAAAACCTCTTCGAGAGTTTTGGAGTCCAAGGCGGAATGCGGGCATCGGTTTTGTATGTACACAATAGTGTTCACAACTTCTCCCCATAGAAACTTCGGAAGACCTTGGTCACATAGCATGGCACAGACAACTTCCACAATGGTCCTGTTCTTTCTTTTAGCAACGCCATTTTTATCAAGAGTATATACAGTTGTGGTCTCCCTCTTGATCCCAGCTTCTTTGCAAAAGTTCTTGAACTCATTTGTCTCATATTAAATGCCATTATCGGTCCTCAAAATCTTGATTTTCTTTCCTGTTAGATTTTCCACCAAGGCTTTGAAAGTACGAAACCACATGAAAGCCTCATCCTTCTTCTTCAAGAAGTATATCTAGGTTTTGTGAGAGAAGTCATCTATGAATGTCATATAATAAGAAAATCCTCCCAAGGATGTCACGGGCAACACACCAGACAGATCAAAAGGTATCAATTGCAAGACATTAGATGTCTTTGTGACACTTGAGGGGAAAGGTCTCCTTATATGCTTTCCTTTGGCACAACCCTGACATACACCTTCATGATCATTTTTGAATTCGGGCATCCCTGTCACCACCTTCCTTGTTTCGAGAAGGGCTTTGTAATGAAGATGTCCAAACCTCCGGTACCATAGTTCAGTCTATCGGATAGTATCACATGTCATCGCTTCTAGTGGACTTCCTCCAACCTGGTAGAGTGTATCAACTCTTAACCCAATCGTGATAGCTTCCTTGAAACTCTTTTTCCAGATGCGCACATTCCCATCAATGAATGCCACATTGAAACCTTTGTCTTCCATGGCCGAAATAGACATGAGGTTCTTCTTCAAATTAGGTACATATACATCTTGCAAGCGGAGGACTTGAACTTGAGACAAGTGGAGAGTCACAGTCCTGTTTGATAATTTAGTGTATACAAATTGCCAAAATTAAATTGTGTCTGAGATTCGTCTTGACAGTGTGGCGCACTATATGTGCAAGATAACTTATCTCTTACTTTTTTGTCGTTTTTGGATTTTTTGTGAAATTCTAAAAGACAAGTATGGAGACAAATATTCAAGACAACAATGTATTTCTAATGATTTTCCAAACTTCAAAAGAATTTTAAAAACACACAATGACAAAATTAATTCTTCAAAGAAAATGAAATTGCATCACTACTCTAGTCAAAAAAACAATGAACTACTGATCATGAAACTCATTATTCTTGCTGCTGTTCAAACACAAAAAAAACTTATGCTTAAAGAAATCCAAAAGTTGCAACAAAGTAAATCTAAATCAAATTACATCAACTTATCTTCTGATCCCTCATCATTAGTCCAGCTATGATTTTCGGAGGTAACCATAAACAACTTGAGTAACCTGATATCTAACTTGCAGAAAGTAAACTAATATCAAACTACGCATTCATAATTCAATCCCTCACCATCAGTCCAGCTGTGGCTTTCGGAGGTAACTGAAGATGTCATGAGCAATTTAATATATCTAACTTGCAGAAAGTAAAATAATATCAAACTACACATTCATAATTCAATCCCTCACCATCAGTCCAGCTGTGGCTTTCGGAGGTAACTGAAGATGTCATGAGCAATTTAATATATCTAACTTGCAGAAAGTAAACTAATATAAAACTATACATTCATACTTCAATCCCTCACCATCAGTCCAGCTGTGGCTTTCGGAGGTAACTGAAAATGACATGAACAATTTGATATATCTAAATCTAACTACTGAAACAAATATGCAAGACTGAAATAAACAAAGCAGTACTGAAATTAAACAGAAACTAAGAAAAGTAAATTAGCAGCAGAACAATATTAATTCCATGTCATTAGTCAAAAAGTTATGCAAATGCCGGGGCTGCCTATTTATAACCTGAAACAAGAACACTGATCAGTTAACAATAACATAAAACATGAAAGATTATGGACAGAAGCAAGATGTAAAGCATGAAAGATTATAAACAGAAATGAAGCATATATACCATGAAATATGCAATGTATAAACATGTGAATGAATTATGGCACAATGAGCTTAAAGAAATAAAACAAGAACTATACAATAATGCACAAAACCTCAGCGTGTGCAGGGGCCCTCTGCACCAACCTTGGCGACAACCTCTAAGTACGAATTACGCTTGGAAATAGAGTCTTCTTATATATTAAAATGCAGTCATAGCAGAAAGGTGATATTACGGCACAGTGGCAACGTAATTACATGACAGAGCTATCTGGAAGCTAATGTAGACTAATCTAATATGCGTATGCAAATGCATTATTTATAACAAAGGAAATATAACTAATTCTCTAAAGTTTGTGCTGATGGAGAACACGTAAACCATCACGTCCAGAGATCTAGGATCATGGCCGCATTGAGGAGTAAATCTATGCAGAGTGGATGTTGGATTCGGCTATGGAGCCGTGTACAGGTGTTGATGTGTCTCCCGCAACTCAGAAACGGCCATATGAATCTTCACGTGACGAGAAACATAGTCCTGTCACCGTGGGACTCTACGGTTGACTTCCACTTGGCCACCTTTGACCACAGCTTCCTTAAGTGAATTTGCTCGAGCCAATAGGACACGATCCATGTCCACATCATTTCTGACTTGCCCATGTGGCTCGTTTTTCCTGAGGACACCTGTAACATATACTTTCACAAAATGGCTGCGGAAAGTTGCAGCAGCTGCGGAAAGTGGCAAGATTCCGCAGCTAAATGAGAAAAAATCTAAATCAAACAACAGACACAAAATATAGTTAAAAACCATTTTAGATGCTCTTTTGCAATTAATATACAATGATATTGACAACTGGAAAGGTTCAGGTGAATGAAAAAGGTCTAGGAGGATGTATAAGATCAATGCAGATTTGAGACTCAACATACCCCCACTGTGAAGGTGTTGCATGTCCTCATGCAACCAAAATTTTGATAATCCTTCTTCAGTTCATATGCCTTGACACTTCAGCCAGTACATCCAATCCTCTCCTCTTCTTCCTTGGTGCTTCCAACATCCTGGGCTTCTTCATTAAGCATCTAAATTTGATATTAACCAGTGCTCTGCTTAACTTCTGGCATTTCTTTTTCAATTTCTTGTTCTTCTTCTGCCATATTCCCAGATGTAGCATGGTATTATCATGAATGATTTTGTCCAGTTTGCCTTGTTCCTTCAATGTCTCATTTTCATTTTTGATGTGTCTATTTAAAAGCTCTAGCTCAAAGACTTCTTGTTTTAGTGATTGGACTAAATCATCCTGTACTGTATGAGGCTGAATGGACGAAGTACTGGGACCTGTAGCTGCCTTTTCCAAAGATTCTATATAGTCATATACTTCCTGCTGCTTGGGGTCTATATCATGTGTCATTTTTATTGGGCTGTCCCCAAAATGCCGTGAAGGAGAGTTATCTTCAAAATCTGGCTGAGAAGGGCTCACATCAACATCTTGCTGAGAATGGGATGGACTATGTTCAATGTCTGACTGAGAATGAAATGAACCAGGTTCACTAACTGACTGAGAGTGAGATGGACTATGGTCAGCTGGGGATTGTTCGGATGTTTCTTCTCCCAAATCAATAAAATGAGGACCCTTCATTTGCATTTTCCTCAATTTCCCCTTAAGTCTGGAACTTCTTCTCACACGCTGTGGACCACTGTCCTTTTGTTTTTGTTTTCCTTTCCCTGTCTTCTTGGCCATAGATGACTGTTTTTGAAGATAAACTAATCTTTCAGATAACACTTGATGATATTCTTCTTCGGAAGAAGGGGTTTGATGTATAGCCTCAATACTTTTTCTCTCTTTTGGTGTTATTGGCTTTTTACCCTTGGTTTCTTTCTTCTTCCTTTTTGACAATCTCTCTTCCCTACTGGTTCTTTCAATTGCAGTAGTAGGAGTTCTTTGAGTTTCATCATTTGTTCTTTTTCTCCTACTCCTTCTTGATGTGCTACCTTCAGGAATTTCCTGAGGTTCCTCAAAGAAATTTCTAATCAAAAATTGTTCCCATGTGTCTTTCTTCTCCTTTAACTCTTTTTCAATCAAAATTTTTACAAGACCGTGGTGATATAGATGTGGTTCTACATCCCCTAAATGCTTCTGAATAGTCACAGACATTTTCTTCAAACTATTTAATAGAAAATATGGGAGATTGAGAGTTTGATTATCTAGAAAATTCATCAGCAATTTGGTATGGTACATATACATGGACCAAAAACGGCCTTCACAGGTAATGAATTTTTGAACAACTAGCAGAAAAGTAGCCCATTCCTCTTTCAAAGCATGAACAAGAATTCCTCTTTTAAAAATAGTTATGTCCATACCTTGGTTTCGTAAGATTATTCTCCAGGCTTCATCACTAATGCTTTTATTCTTAAACCATCGTTCACCCTCTTGAAGAAGTTCCGTGGCAGTAGCTATAGATGCCTCATTCACCGTGAACTTAAGGTCTCCAATCTCTACCTCCAGGCCATTGAACGACCTTGCAAATGCTTTTGTCACTTCTTTATGGTAGCCTATGAACTTTTGGATAAACCGCAACCACTTTGCTTTCTTCAATATATCCCTGACTTGCGGATATCCTTCCATGAATTTAGGTCCTTCTGGTTCTGCTCTTAGCAATTTACCCATTCTTCTTTCTGCTCTTCAAAAACTTGCCTGCGTGAGGGTTCAATGGAAGTAGAACGGATGAATGCACGGAAATGAGCACAATGGCTGTAGGTAGATATCAGAGAGTTGGTATACAGACTGTAGCGTAACAGAGAATGAAATGGAGTGAAGCGGAACAGAGAGGGGTTTCGTGAGCACGGCAGAGATATCGCTGTGAGATTAACAGAACAATAGGAGGAGTATAACACATCCGGTAGTGTTTTGAAATTTGGTGGCTGCAAAATAAATGTAAGCACGTTTAAACAACGGCTATGGATTTTATGCGGCTGAAAGAGGCCATGGTCAAATCAACTACGTCTCATTGTCATAGGTGGAATATCGAAGTATGAGTGAAGATCGGAGGTTTAATTATGGGACCGTTTGAGAATGAATGCGGGAGGATCATATGGAGATCGTGAAAGGGTTACGGAGTTTGTCAATATAATCATTGCACATAATGGATGGAGCTTATGGTTTAGAACTATATAAAAATGTGTTTTCAATGCTATTTGAAATGAATTTTTACTCATACCTTGGAATCTTTGCCTTTTTCTTTGGTCTTCAATTAGTTGCTCCTCATTGATATCTTGAATGCTCCATGTCTTCATTTTTGGTCCTCATACCTGCATTTTATTTCATGATTATGGAAATAACATCTGGCTGTACATTCTTTTGAAAAACAGAGTAGTAGCTGCGGAATCTGCTTCTGGCTGCGGAAACTGGAGTCAGCTGCGGAAACTGACACAACTATTATTTGGGTGAATGAACATGAACGGATGACAAATGACTAGATGGAAATGGTCATGAAAAATAATTTTATTGGTGAAAATGGAATGAAATAGATAAAATGAAGTGGAATGGAGTGAAATGAAGTGAAATGAAGTGGAATGGAATGGAGTGGGTGGTCACAAAACTTGTGAAATGAAAGAGAGATTTTTTTTTTTGGAAAATATAGAGTGTCAGGTGTTCCTGATTTTCACCCTATATTTTATGTATAAGACTGCCAATCAGTGATTGGTTTTCAGGCTTATACAATTATTATTATTATTATTATTTTTTAACTGAAAAGAACAAAAGCTAGGCTGGTGGAGAAGAAGAATTCTTCTGTCCAGCCTGATTGCAGAATTCTCTTGAAACACTTTGACAAAATCCTCTTTTGAGAGTGGCTTATGATAAACTTTCAATCTATGGCCATTCACAATAAGAGGGGTTTGAAACTCATCAATGGTCTTGATTCTTACCGCTCCATTGCTAAAGATCTTGTCAATCTCATATGGCCCAAGCCAATGAGTCTGAAATTTTCCTTGAAAATCTTTAAACTTGGAATCAAATAACAATGCCCAATATCCTTCTTGAAACTTCTTCTCTTTGATGTACTTATCATGCCATTTAGCTCTTTGATATTGAACTAGATCAGTTCTTAGAATTGCCTCTTGTCTGATTTCATCTAGCTCATTCAATTGCTCCATTCTATGCTTTTGGGCTTCTGATAAGTTCATCCCCAATTGAACTTCTATCTTGAAGGTCTTGACTTGGAACTCAATGGGGAGCAAGACTTCTTTCCCATAAACAAGTTCATAGGGAGAATGTCCTGTTGTATTTCTCCATGTAGTTCCGTAGGCCCACAAGGCTTCAGGAAGCCTTTCTGCCCAATCTCTTCTATGTAGATGAACAGTTTTGGTGATGATACTTTCAAGAACTTTGTTTGTAGACTCCACTTGACCATTTGCTTGTGGATGGTAAGGAGTAGATTTTATGTGCTTGATTTTGTATTCTTCCATCAATTTCTCCACCAAGTTGGATGTGAATTGGCTTCCTTGATCTGTCACAATTTCTCTTGGAACACCAAAGTGAGTAAAAATATCCTCATAAAGAAAATGAACAACTGAATTTTTAGTAGCAGATACTAATGCTTTGGCTTCTACCCATTTAGTAACATAATCAGTACAAACCAATATATACTTATTTTGTTTAGATGGTGGATTAATAGGTCCAATGAAATCTAAAGCCCATTTTTCAAAGGGTTCAATGAGTACCTGTGTTTGCAATGGCATTTCATTTGAAATGGTAGGTTTCCCTACTCTTTGGCAGCTATCACACCTTTTGACATATTGTTTTGCATCTTTGAAGAGAGAAGGCCAATAATATCCCAAGGAAAGGATTTTATAGGCCGTCCTTTTGTCCGCAAAGTGTCCGCCGCATGGTTCATCATGACATGCCTTAAGAATATCAGGCATTTCATCTTCCCTGACACATCTTCCGATCACAAGATCTGGCCCTGTTTTAAACAATTCGTTAGAAATCCATGAATATTTTGAACTCTCCTGAATAATTTTTCGTTTTTCATTTGGAAATAAATGTGAAGGTAGTTTCCCTGTAACCAAATAGTTAGCAATATCTGCATACCAAGGGGTCTTAATAGTTACTGCAAACAAATATTCATCAGGAAACTTATCCTCTACAGGAGAATCTTCTTTAGTATTCTCAATCCTAGATAAGAAATCAGCTACTGTATTCTGTTTTCCTGGTCTATCCAACACAGTAATATTGAATTCTTGCAAAAGTAAAAGCCATCTTGTCACTCTGCCATTAGTAACAGGTTTGTTCATCAAATATCTAATTGCAGAATGGTCAGTATGAATAAAAGTTTCATAGCTTGTTATGTAATGTCTAAACTTATTAATTGCATGAACAACAGCTAAAAACTCTTTTTCAGTCACAGTATAGTTCAACTCTGTGGGAGTCAAATTTTTACTGGTATAATAAATGGCATAAGGAACTAAATCTTTTCGACCCAACACAGCTCCTAGAGCTGTATCTGAAGCATCCGTAGAAATATGGAAAGGGAGTTTCCAATTTGGTCCTCTCAAGATAGGTGCTTCAGATATTCTTGTTTTCAAAGTTTCAAAGGCTGATTGACAATCAAGATCCCATTTAAATTCACAGTCTTTTGTAAGCAATTTGAAGAGTGGAGATGCTATTTTAGTGAAATTTTCTATAAATATTCTATAGTAACCAGTAAATCCTAGAAAACTTCTAACATCTCTTTGACAATTTGGAATAGGCAACTTGGAGATGACTTCAACTTTTTATCTATCAACCTTAATCCCATCTCCTGAAATATGATGTCCTAAAACAATCCCTTCAGTAAACATCATAAAGCATTTTTCATGGCTTAATGAAAGGTTTGTTTCTTTATATCTTATAAGAACTTTTTCCAAATTTTCTAATGCCTCTTCAAATGAATTACCATAAACTGTAAAATCATCCATATAAACCTCTACACAATCATGGATTAGATTAGAAAAAATTCCTAGTAATGCTCTTTGGAATGTTGCAGGTGCATTACATAACCCAAAAGGAAGCACTCGATAGGCAAAAGTTCCCCATGGAAAAGTAAATGTGGTCTTATCTTGATCTTCAGGTGCTACCTGAATTTGATTATAGCCACTAAAACCATCCAAAAATGAAAAGTACTTTTTACCTGCTAATGTATCTAATACCTGATCAATAAAAGGCAAGGGAAAGTGATCCTTCAAAGTTGCTTTGTTCAATTCCCTGTAATCAATGCATACCCTCCATTTACCATTCTTTTTAGGTACTATAACCAAAGGAGAAACCCATCGGCTATCTGAAATTGGATAAATGAAGTTTACTTTGAGTAGTTTTTGGAGCTCTTCTTTCACTATCTCCCTAAGATTTGGATTCATCCTTCTTTGAGGTTGTCTGATTGGTCTACTGTTTTCCTCAATATAGATATGATGGATGCAAGTCTTAGGATCAATACCTTTCATGTCAGTATACTCCCATGCAAATGTAGTAGAATGTTTTTGCAAGATTTTGATTAGTTCTTCTTGTTGTGACTTTTCCAAATGTTTGTTGATATTCAATGTTTTTCCTGGAAAAATCTCAATAGTAGAACTACCAAACTCTTCCATAGAGTAAAGAGACATTTGTCTTGATGATAAATATTCTATGTCGGATTCCAACTGAAATTGTGTGGGGTCATATTCTGAAGATGTCTCAAAATTTTCTAATGTGTTCAGAATTTGACTATCCTCACTAATTTCCGAAATGGTAAAGACAGGTTGTATAATGTCCTCATCATCGACCCATTCATTGTCTCCTACTTCTGTGATTTCTTTTGCTGGAGGATACAAATTGAATTTCTTTGTCGAATTACCATTAGAAATGTACATATCCCTAGATCTACAACTAATGAAAGCATCAGCTGTGGCTAGCCAAGGTCTTCCTAAGATAAGTGGGTGCCCTCCTAGATTACTCTTGGGAGTCAAAATCATAAAATCTACTGGATATTCCTAAGAATCTAAGGAGACTGAAATATCTTCTAATACACCATCTGGTTTGATAATTGATCGATCTGCAAGTTGCAGTAAAGTAGGTGTAAAAATAAGATTAGGAAGTTTTAGCTGTTCCATAGTCTGTCTACTCATAATGTTGATAGCAGCCCCTAAGTCAATCAATGTGTTTGGAATTTATATCCCATTTATATGTGTCTTGAAAATTGGACTTCCTGGATCTACATACTTCTGCATGGTAATTTTTCCCATCATGATATCTGCAATTTTTCCTACCAGGTGGATTCTTCTTGTGTCTTTAGTTTCCTTCCTGGTCTTTTGAAACTCAACTCCTTTATTGTTTTTGCTAGAATAGGAATCTCTCGAATGGCTTGTAGCAAGGGAATCTTGATACAAAAATTCTTCAATTCATCTAGAAAATCATAGTTAGGCAACAAGATTTGTTTTTCCACCCCCTTGTCAATTTGTAGTCTTTCAGGAAAAGGAGGTGTAGATGAAGATGCAGGTTGCTCAACTATAGGAGTTGTGGGTGTTAACTTTTCTTTTTCTTTTTGAATATTTGAGTTTTGAAGAGATGCTTCCTCAGAACCCTTATTGGTTTCAAGAGAGTCCTCCTCAGAGGTATCCTGCTCTAGGTCATCTATAGAAGGTTTTTCTAAAACTCTACCAGATCTGAGTTGTACATCATTGAGAGGAACAATCATATAGGTAGGAAATTTTTGTCCTTCTATCATGTAAGTATTCTGAGGATTTTTATTGTTAGGATTTGGCAATGGCTGAGCTGGAAGTTGATTTGTCTTTTGTTGGTATGGGAGCATGAGTTGAGGATTTGGATTTTGTTGAGAAGGTTGTTTTTGTGGAAATGGCAATGAAAGTTGTGGATTTGTGTTTGGAAGTTGTGGAGCTTGTTGATTTTGAAAAGATGGAGGATATTGATAAAATTGAGCAAATCTCCCATAAGGATTTTGCATTCCTTGTACCCATGGCTGATATGGATTTTGATGTTGGGGCCAAGGTTGTTGCCAAGGATTCCAATTTGGTGGGGTTTGAAAATTCATAGGGTTGTTAAACCCTTGAGTTTGTTGTCCCCGCCAAGGTCTTCTTGCAACAAAACAGAGAGATTCTACTGAATTTGGGTCTTCTTGAAAGACAACTTTGAGTCCAGGAATTGAAGGACAATCCTTGATCTCATGATTCTCTGAGCAAATCATACATGTTTCTACAACTTTTGCATCCAAGGGACATTCCCTTAAAGCATGTTTCTTCCTACATTTCGGACAAAAGATAGCTAAAGCATCTGTTTCTGCTTTCTGCTTGTTTTGGATTTTAAGGGTGTCTAGTTGTTCACTAAGGCTCCCTAAGATATCAGTTTTGAACTCATCAAGCATATTACCAATCTCTGCCCTACTTACTGATCCAGTTGCACATTTGTTAGCCCTAATAAGAGAAGGATCCCTAGGCCCTTTTCCTGTTTTAGATTTTCCTCTTGAGAGATGGACACATAGTTCTGTTATGTCACGAAGTGGAAGTTGAGAAATGTCTCCTTTCCCCATCATGTTTAAAATATCTATCCATTCATCTCTAATGGCTTTTAATATGAGGGCTTTCAAGGTCTCATCATCTAAGTTGCTCATCTTTGCTCTTTTCAAGTTGTATTGAAATCTTTCAAGTAAGTCTTCCAAATTTTCATCTTCTTTTTGCATCATTTTGAATACCTCATCCTTGTGATTGGTGGGCATACAATAGTCCAAGTATCTATCCAAAAATGTTTGTTTCATATCATTCCAAGTCCTAATAGATCGAGTGGCTAATCCCATGAACCATTTCAAAGCAGCTCCCTTCAATGTTGAAGGAAACAGTTTGAGTTTTTGAGAGTCTTCCATATAGTCATAGGTTCGGCACACGACTTCAAACTCAAACAGAAATGTTTCAAGATCCTCACTTCGCAATCCATAAAAGTTAGGGAGAACAGATGGTGAGATATTTTTCATCATTGTATGAGTTTCCTCATCAACTATAGGGAATCCAAACAAGTTGTCTCCTTCCCTATTTCTACCATTATTTCCTTCACCATTGTTGTCTCCATTGTTTCCTCCTCTTCTACCTCTACCTCTACCTCCATCTATTACTTCCTCTGCCATGATAGTTTTTTTAGAGTCCTTAAAGTCCTCTAGTTCTTCTACCAAGGGAGGATGAGAGAGAGTCTCTTTGTTTTCTAAATGGGTTTTAGTAGGTGGTATAGGAGAATCCTCTAATTCAACTGTTCCTTGACTTCCAAAAATCTTAAGGCTAGGGGTAGATGGTGGTGAATCTGGTCTATGCCTTGAAGAAGATGGAGTTATGAAAATCGAACTCTTGGCTTTAGCTATAAACCTTCCCCAGAATCTCTTGCTCTATGCATGTCATTTTTTTTATTTTTTAAAAAGTTGGGCTAATAATTCTCTTTCTGATCTTCCAGATCACACTAGGTGCAAGAAGAGAGCATACTTAAGAAATTACTAAACCAATAACTCTCTTTTCTGATCCTCCATATCACACTAGGTGCAAGAGGAGAGCATACTTCAAGAAGTTATCAAGTTTTCCCTTCTTTTGTTATTTTGTTTTTTTTTTTTTTAAGAAATTGGCTACCTAGTTACACTTCCCCGGCAACGGCGCCAAAATGTTTGGTCAATTTAGTGTGTCCTAAATTGCTACATTTAATTTGTCAATCCGGGATTCATAAGCTGACGAAGTGTGGTGCACTATATGTACAAGATAACCTATCTCTTACTTTTTTGTCGTTTTTGGATTTTTGTGAAATTCTAAAAGACAAGTATGGAGACAAATATTCAAGACAAAAATGTCTTTCTAATGATTTTCCAAACTTCAAAAGAATTTTAAAAACACACAATGACAAAATTAATTCTTCAAAGAAAATGAAATTGCATCACTACTCTAGTCAAAAAAACAATGAACTACTGATCATGAAACTCATTATTCTTGCTGCTGTTCAAACACAAAAAAAACTTATGCTTAAAGAAATCCAAAAGTTAACTGAAAATGTCATGAGAAATTTAATATTCCTAACTTGCAGAAAGTAAACTAATATCAAACTACATATTCATAATTCAATCCCTCGCCATTAGTCCAGCTATGGCTTTCGGAGGTAACTGAAGATGTCATGAGAAATTTAATATATCTAAATCTAACTACTGAAGCAAATGAGCAAGACTGAAATAAACAAAGCAGTACTGAAATTAAACAGAAACTAAGAAAAGTAAATTAGCAGCAGAACAATATTAATTCCATGTCATTAGTCAAAAAGTTATGCAAATTCCCGGGCTGCCTATTTGTAATCTGACACAGGAACATTGATCAGTTAACAACAACATAAAACATCAAAGATTATGGACAGAAGTAAGATGTTAAGCATGAAATATTATAAACAGAGATGAAGCATAAACACCATGAAATATGTAATGTCTAAAGACATGAATGAATTATGGCACAATGAGCTTAAAGAAATAAAACAAGAACTATACAATAATGCACAAAACCTCAGCGTGTGTAGGGGCCCTCTACACCAGCCTTGGCAACAGCCTTCAAGTACGAATTACGCTTGGAAACAGAGTCTTCTTATATATTAAAATGCATTCATAACAGAAAGGTGATATTACGGCACAGTGGCAATGTAATTACATTACAGAACTATCTGGAGGCTAATCTAATGTGCGTATGCAAACGCATTATTTTTAACAAAGGTAACATAACTAATTTCCTAAAGTTTGTGCTGATAGAGAACACGTAAACCATTGCGTCCAGAGATCTAGGATCATGGCCACGTTGAGGAGTAAATCTATGAAGAGTGGATGTTGAATTCGGCTTATGGAGCCATGTACAGGTGTTGATTTGTCTCCCGCAATTCAGAAACGGCCATATAAATCTTCACGTGACGAGAAACAGAGTCCTGTCACCGTGGAACTCTACAGTTGACTTCCACTTGGCCACCTTTGACCGCAGCCTCCTTAGGTGAATTTTGCTCGAGCCAATAGGACACGATCCATGTCCACATCATTTCTGACTTGCCCATGTGGCTCATTTTTCTTGAAGACACCTGTAACATATACTTTCACAAAATGGCTGCGGAAAGTTGCAGCAGCTGCGGAAAGTGGCAAGATTCCGCAGCTAAATGAGAAAAAATCTAAATCAAACAGCAGACACAAAATATAGTTAAAAACCATTTTAGATGCTCTTTTGCAATTAATATACAATGATATTGACAACTTGGAAGGCTCAGGTGAATGAAAAAGGTCTAGGAAGATGTATAAGATCAATGCAGATTTGAGACTCAACAGACACCACAAAAATTGGAAGAAAAAAGAGCAAAAGGGCTTTTCTACAGTTGTGATAGAAAATAAAATAAAGGTCATAAGTGTGCTGAGAAGAAATTATTTTACATACATTGTGAAGAGAAAGAAGAAAATGAACAAGAAGAGGATATACACCAGGAACCAACCCAAGAAGAGGAAGAAATGAGTTCGACCATATCGTGTAATGCATTGGCAGGAATGACCACTCAAAATCTCAGGATAGAAGGACATATCAAGAAGAAAAAGGTAATAGTGTTGATTAATTCAAGTAGTACCCATAATTTTATTCATTGTAAGGTAGCCAAGGAATTGAATTGTTTCCTATACCCAGCACCAAAATGTCAAGTGATAGTTGCAAATGGAGGAACTCTAAATTTCTTTAGAAAATGACATAATATCAACCTAACCATGGGGGAATATGTATTGAATAGTCCAATGATTTCAATTCCTATGGCAAGTGTTGATGTTGTACTAGGAGTACAATGGTTACAATCTTTGGGGACGATAGCTTTTAATTTTCAAGAACTTTTCTTGAATTTTTTTTCAGAAGGAAAGGAAGTCAAATTACGGGGTATTGCAGGGAAACCGGAAAATATAATAAGCTATAATGTCATGAAAAAGCTTCTAAAGAAAGAAAAAGGAGGCATAATTTCACAATTATGCTCACTATAAGTTCCAACATCAAAATCGTCTATTTCTGCAAATCTCCAAAAAGTCTTTTACAATCATTACAAGGTTTTTGAAACTCCAAAAGGACTCCCACCTATTTTTTATCATGATCATTCTATTAATTTGATTCTAGGAAGTGTTCCTCCAAACATCAGGCCTTGTAGATATCCTTATGTCCAAAAGAGTGAAATTGAACGTATGATTGAAGAAATGTTAGAGGCGGGTATAATTCAACCTAGTCAAAGTTCTTTCTCTCCTCCTGTAGTATTGGTATACAATAAGGATGGATCATGGCGTATGTGTTAGGATTATAGGGAGCTCAATAAGCTCACCATTAAAGATAAATTTCCCATTCCTGTGATTGATGAATTATTGGATGAATTACATGGAGCAATATATTTTACCAAATTGGATCTTTGTTCAGGGTATCATCAAATTAGAATGAAGACTGAAGATATTCCGAAAATAGCATTTCAAACTCATGAGGGTAGTTATGAATTTTTGGTCATTCCTTTTGGCCTTACCAATGCACCTTCTACATTTCAAGGGTTGATGAATTCCATTTTCAAACCCTTACTTAGAAAATTTGTGCTAGTATTTTTTGACGATATACTAATCTACAGCAGGTCTTGGAAGGATCATGTTCAACATGTTGACAGGGTGCTCAAACTATTGTAGGAGAAACAATTATATGCAAAAACATCCAAATGTTTCTTTGGAGTAGAAGAGGTGGAATATGTGGGTCATATTGTATCTCACGAGGTAGAACCTAACAAAATTAAAGCCATTAAGGAATGGAAATTCCCCACAACCATAAATCAGTTTTGAGGATTTCTCGGGTTGACAGGGTATTAGTGAAATCTTGTTAAGAATTATGGGAGAATAACATCACCTCTAACAACATTATTGAAGAAAGATGCATTTTCATGGACTCCTGAAGCAACTAAGGCCTTTGAACATCTTAAAGAGGCAATCTGCCTAGCACCAGTCTTAGCTACGCCAGACTTCACAAGAACCTTTATTGTGGAATGTGATGCCTCAGGAAATGGAATTAGTGTTGTTTTAATGCAAGAAGGAAGACCCATTGCTTTTAAAGTCGTCCAATCAAAGGAAATTATTGACAAAAACCTATTTATGAGAAGGAAATGTTAGCAATACGGCATGCACTAAAGAAATGGAGAACTTACCTAATGGGAAGACACTTCAAGGTAAAAACTGATCATGATAGTTTTAAACACTTTTTGGAACAAAGACTATCTTCAAAAGAGCAACAAAAATGGGTCACAATGATGTTGGGTTATGAATTTAAAATAATATACAAAAAAGAGAAGCTAAATGTTGTTGCAGATGCACTCTCAAGAAAGAATGAAGAGATGGAAGCATTTCTTTGTGCCATTTCTATTATCCAACCAGATTGGATAACCAAAGAAAGAGATGAATGGAAGAAGGACGAAGAAGTGTGGACACTCATTCAAAAGTTGCAGCAAGATCCTAGTACATATGATGCATTTAGTTGGAAAAATGATTCCTTATGGTACAAAGATTGCTTATATCTTTGTAAGAATTCCCCACTAAAACGAAAGATTCTTTTGGAATTGCACACTTTTCCTTTAGGAGGACACTCAGGATTTTTAAAAACTTACCATAGGGTGAAGAAAGAATTTTTTTGGGATGACCTTAAATCTAATATTCAAAAGTTTGTGGCAGAATGTTTGGTTTTCCAGTAGAATAAAGTTGAGACAATTAAGACCCCGGCTTTTCTACAACCTTTACCCATTCCAAATCAATGTTGGGAGGAGATTTCAATGGATTTTATCACAGGTTTGCCTAAGTCCAAAGGAAAGAGTGTCATCATGGTGGTAGTTGATAGACTTACCAAGTATGCACACTTTTGTGCATTATCTCATCCATTTAAAGCGGGTACAGTTTCTACTACATTTACGAACACAATTCAAAAGCTACATGGAAACCGAAGGGTTATTGTGAGCGATAGAGATCCCATTTTTACTGGAAATTTTTGGATGGAGTTATTTTCTTGTTTGGGTACTCAATTAGGTCATAGCTCATCTTATCATCCTCAATTCGATGGTCAAACTAAGATAGTAAATAAATTTTTGGAAGGATATCTTTGTTGTTTTGTATATGATAAAAAAAAACAATGGGTAAAGTGGTTACCTATAACTAAATGGTGGTATAACACTTCCTTCCATACTGCAGCAAAAATGACCCCATTTATGGCACTTTATGGATATCATCCACCATCCATGACATCATCTTTAAGAGAAAATTTGAAGGTTCAAGAACTGGAAGATCACATCTAGCATCAACAAGAAATTCTCCAAATCTTAAAGGACAACCTAAATTTGGCACAAAATTGAATGAAACAATAGCCAGATCAACATCGCAGTGAGAGAATTTTTGATGTAGGAGATTGGGTAATTTTATGGCTACAACCATACAAAAAAATGTCCCTCAAGCAAGCTAAGAAGGATAATAAATTATCGCCAAAGTACTATGGTCCTTACAAGGTGTTGCAAAAGATTGGTACTATGGCATACAAATTGGAGGTTCCTGCTTCTTCACGAGTGAATCAAATTTTCCATGTTTCATGCTTAAATAAGGTTATAGGTGAAAATCTTCCAGTTCAAACAATATTTCCAGAACTTGATAAGGAAGGAAAAATCATATTGGAACCTGAAGCGGTCACGGAAGAAATAACTCGACAGCTATGTAATCGATCAATTTCAGAGTATCTCATCAAGTGGAAGAACTTACCCACTGAAGATTCTACATGGGACGATGAGAATTTTATACAAAAGCACCCAGAGCTACTGAAGCATTGAGGACAACACTTTTTTGAAGGAGAGGGGCATTTTAGGTCCCTATATTACTAGTATAGTACCTTATTGTGGTTAGCGTAACCCCCTTATTGTTATAACCACCATATTGTTATTATTGTGCCCTTAAATTATTATTGTTAGGTCGGCTACGATTACATTGTGGCCCCACTAGGATTACATTGTGGCCTCATGGGCTCCTATATTGTAATTTGAACGAGATTTTGTAATTTGAATCATCCAAGAATTGTTCATTCATGTAATGTATTAGAGGTTTCCCCCTCGAAGTGGCTTATTTCTAAGGCATTGATATCTCTTTTCTTCTATTTTTGGAGCTGGTTTCACAAAAAAGATCAAAGGATCATTGCTTAAGGTATGAAGTTACCTACCGAAGGTTGTAATTTCCCTTTCTTTTGCATACAGTGTTCAATCTAACCAACAGGGTTGAAAGAGGACAAAATCAGAAGGATAAATTAGCTCAAGAAAATGCATCAGCCATGGGAGGAAACTCTCTCCGAAATGAAACTTCAACCTTCCTGATTTTAGATGCAGCTCACACTATCCTCTAACAAGATGGCTTCCTACCATATTTACACAAATTACAAGGATTTGATATAGATATAGCAATTGAGTTCCTGCAAAACCTATAAGAGAGACATACTAGGCTCAGGGGAAGGATTATACCCGTCACAGAAGATATTATTGCTAAAGTTTCCGGAATGCCAACAGAAGGAGAGAGATGGACAGAAAAATGCCTTCTCTTACGAGAGGCAGTCGTAGCATACCAGGATCCAAAAGAGCCATTGGAGAGAAAAGGAAAAGGGATTAACCCTACCTCTCTACATCAACCATGGCAGGAATTGACGACATTCATCCAGATATTCATCACATATGATGGATGCAAAGACATGGTAAAACCCTATCAACTCAATTATTAGTTGTGCTTAAACAAAATATTTCAATTAATCTGCCTACTTCTTTAAATTCTATATTACATGACACTGTTGTTCGAATAAGAAAATCTAAAAACACTCAAGTAGTCGTCAGTCACCATGTGTTAATCAAATTAATCACCATGCATGATTTGGGTAAGAAGCAGATATCCTAGGATAGATTTGTTAACCTTGCCATGCAGGTACCTATGGAAAACCCTGTCGGGACCAAAATTGAGCTCCCTATAATGAACATACCTAGAAGGAAAAGGATCCATGCCTCAACTTCAGAACCTAGCAAGTAAAGGTGGTCCAAAAGAATGCATTTACAACAAGAAAACTTAGACTTCATAGAGGAGGCAGGGCCATCCCACTCACTACCCTCAAGCCCTCAAAATATACCCTTACAAGATTAAGAGGAAGAGATGACTCGAGTCTTGGGGCAAATGAGGAAATCCCATGAACCTAGAAGCCTATCTAAGCAAGCTGGAGAACAAGAAAAACCGTTAGACGAATCTGCCACTACCCACGGCTCCGGCCACATCGAGATATTACCCCATCAAGAGGAATCACAGGCTTTTATGTTCCTTGTCTCCTCTCGATAGTGATGGAGCAAATAAGGAGGAGCATGCAAAAGAGGTAGTCGAATCCAAAAATCAATCAATAGAAACCATCCCCTTGGAACAAAATGCAAGCATGGAAATAGTTCCTCTGACACCTGAGGGGAATATTGTCTCACCCAGCCTGGACCCTCATGCAGAAGTAAACTCCAAAGTATAGGTAGAAAACACCATCACGGACAATCCCGAAATTGACACCACCATCCCTGAAAAAGAGATTCTTGCTCCTCCATCCCCTGCTAAAACCAAACTAGAAGGAAATTTAGCTGAAAAGAAGTTCAAGAAATTAATTAGAACCTACAAAAGGTTAAGGAAAATGGTAAAACATTTGAGGAAGTAGTTGAAAGATGTAAACAAGGCCCAGAAGCCTAAGAAAGAATTAACCACCTCAAAAACCCAAACATAATTTCTCATCAATTTGTTAGATACTGCTGAGGCTAATATGCACACTGACCTAGCAGATAATGTTGGCTGAGATGCAGAATGACTTAGCAGATATTCCTGAGGCTGAGATGCAGACTGAATGGCAAGCATCACTGATATTGAGGTACAAACAGACCTAGTGGACACTACCAAAGCCTCTGTTCAAACTAGGCAGGAATTCGCCAAATAAAAGGAAACCCAGATGGAGGAAACCCTTGCCTATGCTCCTCTGGTTGAAAGAGATATCAATCAAAAATTTTATAATGAATTAATTCGAACACAACATGAGTTGGCACAATGAAGAAAGGAAGTAGTGCCCGCACAAGAATATCAGGCACTATTAAAGAAATTCACAAACCTTTCTACAACAGACGATGAAACATTTTCTCAGCTCAGAGAGGAGCAGAAAAAGGTAAAAAGGGCACAAGACCATGTGGATCAAGCCAAGAAAAAAACCACCATGATCTATTCTCTGTATTCTAATGCACTAACATGGAGGGCACTAGCCACCAACTATGACCTATTCCTAGTAGAACGATATTTACTGCTGAATATCAAGGCCGTCAGGGCAGGGAAGCCCACAAATTTAAAAACTATAGAGGAATTTTTTCATTGCTGCAATGATCAAGATGAACAGATCCAATGCCTTTTATGTGAACTTTAGATGCACAAATTCTTTTTAGAGGAGGACAGGGACAAAAATCCTAGTCCCTTTATAGGAGATATTCAATTCCAAGCCCTCCTCTCTTTTTCTAAGAACCAGATTAGGTGTCCAAAGCCTATAAAATTTTCCAGAAGAGATAACATGACCTAGACCTATGGGTTAGAGGGGATCCTACTAAACCCTTGTAGTTATTCATCCAACACAAGAATTTCATGCGAGGAAAGGGGGTAAGAACTAAGCTATGACCCATAAATAAAGACATTATACAACATGGGTGAGAGTATTTCGAAGACATTCAAGAAGCAGCATTGGTAGCAGCCAAACAAAGGTGGATGGCCTCCATGAACAATGTGAAAAATAGGGAGCCATTTGGCTACAGAAACTTCAAAGAAGCCTCCTCCAGATTCCTTTTATATAGAAACCTGGTCTTCAACATGGGTCTTGCATTGTTAGGGTGTAGGTATAGATGCCCTCTAATCTCGTACCTCCCTGAGGGTTATGATCATGAATACAAATTGCCGAAAGGGCACACAAATGTTGCCTTTGCAATAAGTAGACAAAAACAGGGTTTCAGAGCATGCAAGGAAGAATTCTACCCCACCTATTAGCTAACCCTGTTACACCTGAACCACTTGTTTGCATGAGGACCTGTAAATAGGTTAGCGGGGAAGTGCGTTGGGATGGAATTAAGGTACGTTTTCACCCTACATTTACTTCCAATTATGATACACTTTTAGGAATTTTTCATCATCTTAAAAATAAAGGAAAGGAGGATTTATACAAAAGCAGGACAAATGGACTAACAAAAAAATCATGTTTAAAATACAAGGATTTGACTTATTTCATCTTTATTCAAAGGAAAACAAGATAGTTGAATTGACGATGACCAAAAGACGGTTGACAGGCAGAGGACATGAAATAACAATGACGCCCAGGGACCAGAGGAAGGAGGAGAGATAGATCCACAATGAGCAGTGGGTTGTCGTTTGAAAAATACCATTCCAGCAAGAAAAATCACGTTTAAAAAGGCCAAAGATGGACGAGAAAAGGGAGCTGAATAAGAATTCTCTTCTGTAGTAGGTGTATCAGGATAGAACAGTCCAACTGTATTCATGTATTAAAATTTTTAATACATAATTTTTGTATTTTGAATAGTCATTTCCTGAGTTTCCAATCACGTTAGAATTTTGGTGGTTTGGTCCCAACCCTGTGATTTTCCGCGCTCACCTCCGTACTGTATGTTAATTATGAAATTTATGTTCAGTTATCTAATGAGTTCTATGAGATATCTTTCCACTTGATAACTTATATACCTATGATGCTGCAAATTCCTATGCCACTAAGACAATTTATCGCTCATGTTTTCTAGTTTGCAGTAATTGTTTTATAGTTGTTAGACATTTTCATCATTTTCTCAATTCCTTCATATCTGTTTATGAGCTTTAGCCAAATTTCCATTCAATTCTTTATATTGCTAATAATTAGATCTTTCCACCAGTATGATAGGACTTCTTGTTGTGATTAATTCAAAAGAATGTTATCTTGTCAGTTTGCAAGAGAATTCCACTGCAAAATTAAATAAGAAATTTTTGTTCAATTCGTTGATTTTTCTGTTCCATTCAGTAGGACTGCCATTCAATTCATCAAGTGTGTTGTTCAATCATAGGTTTTTCTCGCTAAGCTTATTTAGACAGAATAGTTAACAACATTTTACAATTCCATTTATTTTTGAGTTGATTGAACTTCGAGAATTAGTTAATCTTCTTCATGGTAATATAGAGTAGCTATTATCGATGTCGCTCACATATACTGTGCTTGCACTCCTGAAATAAGAAGACTTACCCTAGGTTGAAAATTGAATGAGAAGCATAGAGGTTTCCTATAATAGAAAATTTAGTGAACCAACAGCCACCACCCAAATAGTCCTGCGGGCAAGATATTTTTGGCCCACTTTATTTCGCGATATCATTTCAGCAGTCAAGAGGTGCGAGTGATGTCAATGCTTCGCTCACAAGGTAAGATCCCCTCCCACTCCCTTGCACTATGTCATTGTAGTTGGTCCCTTTTGTAAATGGGGGATCAACTTCATGAATTGTAACGAAACATCGTCGAGCAATCACAAATAAACTATGGTGGTCATCGATTATTTCACTAAGTGGGAAGACATTATGCCCACATATGACAACATTGCAAAAACCACTACGTGATTTCTATTTAACCACGTTATTTCCTGGTTCGGTGTACCTAAGGAGTTAGTCTCTAACTGTGGAAAAAAAATTGAAAAATAAATTTTCCAAGAGCTATCTAACCACCTCGGATTCACACATGAATTCGCATCACCATACTACCCCCAATCCAATGGACAGGTAGAAGCTGTGAACCTAGTCCTAATTTTTTTTTTATAGGGCATGGTCAATAACCATAAGACAAGCTGTCATCACATGCTTTTGTCCGCCCTATGGGAAAACCACACGACAGTGAAAAAATCAACAGGGTTCACACCCTTCCACTCAGTATACGAGGTCAAAGCCGTGATTCCCATAGAACGCGAGATCCTAAATTTACATGTTGCCATCGAAATCCTCGATGACACCCAACCCCTAGAGAAATGCTTATTATAACTAGAGTTTGTCGATGAAAGTTGATGACAGTCGCTCCAACACAATAGGGCCCATAAAAAGTGGGTGTAAGCATCGTTCAACCACAACATCACGCCTTGATCATTTACCAAGGGAGAGTTAGTCCTCCGCTACGATGTTGCAAAAGAAGCCATAGGGACAGGAAAGTTTGAAACCTTGTGGAAAGGACCCTATATCATAAAACATTGTCTCCTAAATCAGGCATACATCTCGAAAGAGTCTGACGGAACATGCCTAAGCAACCCCGTCAATGGTATTTACCTCAAGAAATTCTACACATAAGGGCAAAGATGGCTCAGCGCTAGAGTTAACGTACACATGCCAAAACTTTATTTTTGATCGCAGACTTGTCACAAACATTTCTCTAGTGTCACATATTGATTTTCAAACCAACCATTACTTTGGATTCGCTGATGGAGCATCACGATGGTCTCAAAGTTTAGCAACAGTTTCCTGGGTCATCTACCACCCTGACCAATCACCATTCGTCACCAACACAATATGCATCAGATAAGCAACAAAACATTAGGTATAATATGATGCCGTCAATGGGCTCATGTGTGATGCATTCAACCAAGGCATTCTCCACTTTCGTATCTACCCTGATTTCCAATTAGTGGTTTCATAGTTAAACCGAGAATTTGAGGTACGAGATTCACATCTGTTTAGAAAATATTTGCAAGAAAAAATATTAAGCCGTCAATTTGATCACATTACATTAACACATTTGCAAATAAATCAAAGCTAGACAGTAGATCACATAGCTAACCACATCCTAAACTGGAATGCATTTTGGATAGATCATCATACATAAAAAAAAAGAAAAAAAACATAGATATCCATCAGCAATACACATCATCCATAAAAACACATAAATAGTAGATAAAATATATAAGAGCCACAAAATATATCTGATATATATATATATATATATCAAAAAATATATGTCTGATTACAAATGATGAGCCATATATCTAACCCATAAGTCAGCCAAAAATACATATACACAAGTAGAAAAAAATAAGGGAAGCATCCTCATAATGGGTGCTTTCCTTATGTACAAAAATAATAAAGGGTTGTGCCCCTCCAAGTTGGGCACCTAGACCCATGGCTGCTCCCAGTGCTAGTACTAGGGCAGCAGTCAAAACTGAGGTCACCACACGGCGCAGAGTAGGCCAATAGCCCTCTCTCGGGCCATCAGGGTCTCTAACCATACATCGTCGAGGTCATGAACAAACCCATGGGTAAGCATACCTTGGGTCAAGTGGTCCACAGAGCCCCATGCATCCTCCAAGTCAACATCCTAGACCTCTAAAGTAGCCATATGGTCTACCATCACTGCCTTAGCATTAGCAATCACTGCAACATACTCTGTAGGAGCTGAACTGCTACCCTCTCCAGATGGACCAATCCCGTCACTAGGAGCTCCACCCTGGGTCTACTTCAGACGTCCTCCTTGCCCCCCAGTTAGGAGCAGGGCCCCTTGAATTCTCCATGGAAGATGATGTCCTACCAACCAAGCAATACGATGCCCAACCTCATCAACATATGCAAGAGTAACAAAACTATGTCAGTGTCATCATAATACACATGTAAACCATAAATACTCCAAAAATACAGAATCAAACATAAAATTCAGACATGATGGTCTGCATATGTACCCAGTAGGAAGACCCATGTCCGGGTCTCCTTAAAATTCCATCCTAGCATATGCGTAGGGGAGTAACATCTAATGGTTGGCCTCAAACCAAGCCTCAATAGTAGCATTCCAGCAACGCTCTACCTTTCCTCCCCCACCGCGAGGCATCACAGGAGCCCACCTCCTCATGCAAGGGTCTCGAGGATCCCTTGGAGGCACATCCACCATGATTCGAAGTAGTACCAACCTCTCGTACATGATGCTACAGAGGAAGTTAGCATGAAAAAAAAACTTAGATCCATCACAAACCTTCAATATCTGTGCTACCATCCCTTTATAATAGTGACAGGAAAAATCGAAGAAATGCTTAGTCCTCAGATCGTGCAGGAAACCGAGCTATGGCCTCGATGCCCTATGTGGTGAAGAAAACCCCGTCAGTCGCACAATCATGGCCACAACACATCGCTCAACCAAGTCTGTCACCGATTTAATGAAGATGCACCCATCCGTGAGAGGCGCCTCGCCACAATGAATCTGGGAAAACTGTCGAAGGTAGACCCTCCTTGGAGGAAGCGTGTATGGATGTGCCTCAACTTGAGGTAGTAATCCCTTCATAAAGTATATATTCATCTCTATATTGATAGCCAATTTTCTTCCCCTCAAAACCATAACTTTCTGTCGCATGTTCCAGCAAGGGACCAGGTAATGCAGTAGTCGATCTTGCAATTGCAGGAGGTCATTCTCAAGAAACTTGGGGAGAACCCATATCGCCAACTACTGGTAAGAGTTGGCATATCGTGCCATGGTGGCCCGGAGGTAAGGGAAGTCCTCTCCCTCCACAACATCTTATCACCAAATAGACACACATTAGTGACATCAAAAAACACCAAAAAATTGAAAGCTTTCCCAAAAATTTGCAGAAACCAACTTTGGCCTTCTAGCGGGCTTATTTCTCAAATAGGCACATTGAATGTGCTCCTGTTTCTCATATAGGCATGGATGCCATGCGTATACATCCCTGACAGGCACAAAAATTATGCACAAGACCTCATTTGTGCGCGCAAATTTCGCACCTGTACCTTGATCGCCCACGTGGTCGAGGTGAAAATTGGCCTGGGATCCATAAAAACCTAGTTTGTATGGACCCTGACCCAATCATGCTGAAAAAAATAAAATTCAGGACATTATGGGGCCCACCTGGCTCTATTCGTGTGAATCCCTGGGTGCACAGGTTGACCACAACAACAAGAAAAGCTCTGCAAACACCTCTGACCTCTCACACTCACAAACACTCAAATGTTGTAAATGAGCTGAAATGAGCCATATTGGCCTATATGTCACCCTTTTCAGATTGTTTTTAGGACCATATCGAGAGCTCAGAGGGTCCAATTGTGTAACCAAAAGCAACACAGTGATCAACACCTCATAATGCCCAAAGGAGGCTCCACACATGCACACTTCCAAAAAAATAAATTGCAGTGCCAACAGATATGCCATCTCTTATCTTCTATTCATTTAGCACATGTTTTCAATAATATTTGAATGAGAATATTATTTATCTTGTGGTATTATTTTCTAGGTATTGTGCAAGCCATCCATCACCGCATGCACTGAAGGTTCCAGAGCAAGTATCATTCTACCTTCAGCATGAAAGAGTCCCATAAAAAAACTGCATATCCTAACATAATTTATCCACAAGAAATTAACCTTAGATTACAAACAACGAACCATGTTTATCATCTTCTCACCTTGCACATGATAAACATCCTTTTTTGTCAGTAGAGCCTCCCCTCCATGGCGCCCGTCACCCAAAGTAGACCATACATCAGAAAAAACACGACACCATGGCCATTCCATCTTAGTCTGGGAAGCACTTTATGTCCATTCACCCACCATGCATCAAGTCAATTTTTATCACATCGGAATAAAACCCCTTTCCCAGACTACCATTTTTTGCAAGCAGATTGAATATGTACCACCACGTCTCACGGGTTTCTTATCATCGTTCCATTAGCTTGGCCCATCTGCGATAATTTCCATCTGCTTCATCACCCCCGCATAAGAGAACAACCAATGGGGCCCATACCCTCAGAAAAAACACCCTCCCCATGTCATGAGTGAGCGAACATTTTCATGTTTTGGGGTAACCCTCTCCGTGTTTTGTACAACCCAATCCCATTGTTTTATTATTTTGGTAAGTGTAGAAAGACCTCAAACAGAGAAAATTCCCCCACTCATCTATTTATTTTTCTCCGATGGCAGCAGTCCCTAGTCACCCTTGGTCAGAGCATCACCTCTTTCACCCAAAACCTCGACGACATTCATAACCAACATATACCCACCCTGGACGTCCTATCAAATCCAAGGATTTCCTCATCAGAAATAGTTATGAATACTTCCAAGCTTATTTTTTATGCTCTGACCTTGGGCCACTAAATTCCCACCATCATTTTTCAGTCACCCCTCGCCATTATGCCTATGTTAACCTATCAAATCCGAGCTAATGGTCCCTTGCATCAGTATCTGTCTCATTCGGTTGAGGCTTCCTTTTTGTCAACTTCAACACCCATTCTCCAATAAGGAAGAACTACCTTGGATGGCTCCTCACCACCATAGGGGCATCCTAGGGTGGCACTGTGGGAATCCTCATTTCCCACAGATGTCATCGATCCTCCTGAGATTCGACTATGACACAAGCTTTCATGTCAAGATGGTATCATACTTTACAGCCATTTCAATTTGCTCAAATTAATCAAAGACTCATGCCATTATAATCATCTCTTTCAACAATGCTTACATGGGAAGGCCCCATTCATAAACCCATGTGTACAATAAGAATTTATACGCCATACAAGATTACGCATGTGGGTACCACATTAACCTATTGTCAACTAAAAAAAACACCACTGATGGCATTCACAATCGTCGTCATCAACCAAATAATAAGATCAATACAATATCAGTGACATAGATGGAACCTTTATCTGTCAGATAGATTTGTTTAACTAGTCAAAGCATTCAAGCATGGGACATGACCGCCTTGTAGAAAAAATGTATCTATTGTATCATACTATTTCTTGCAGGTTTCTGACATAACATGGTCACTCTTATACATAATGTAAGGGGTTTCAAACCTTCAGTTGTACACGGGTCTCTCTCTCTCTCCACATAAGGTACACAAAAAAAAAACTATAATGTATTTCAGCTATACAATTCTTCCTAGACCTCACACATTATGGGGAAACTTTTATCACTTGAAAATTGGAAAAGAAAATATGACATTACTAAATTCTGGGCAGAAGGATTTATAGGGTTGAGGAACATTAGAGGATCTGAAAAAATTTAAAAATCTATAAGGTCAAGGGGCAAAAAATCAAATTGCACACCAGAAACACAGGTGAAATGGTCCTTGCACGCATTTTCCTTCGATAAGCGCACTAGTCTGCGTGGATTTCCCTCAAAAGGCCGCGTGGTCCTGGGAGTGGCGGAAATCACTTTCCAGGATAACTTGACACACTTTAGGAAATGATACTACAATTGAGGCCACCCAAGGACAGTTTCCTAAGCCACATTGGTACCTCAAATGAGAACACAAAGAATCAAGTGGCACACAAAGGAATCAACCCTCTGTCTTGCGTCACCATTCATCCATGTACCAAGAGAGGGAAGGAGAATTTGAATTCCATGGCCACGAAGAGATGAGAAAATGAGAGCATATTGTTATGCTGGAAAAATTTCTCAGAAGAAAGACAACAACATGCAATCCAGAGCAACAGCAGAGTGAGGATTCGATTATTGGCCACCCAACAACTTCAATCCTTTGGAGTGGAGAGAGAGACCTTGCGACATCAGCTAAAGGGTAAAAACATCCTTGCACTAGGTCTTAGAACTCCATAGTTCTAAAGGGTCCTTTGGAAATAGTGTAACGTAGTATATTTCTTCCTAAAAATGAGCAATAAGGGGCTACTTTGATTCCACCATTTGCATTATTTTTACATTTGACTCTTTGTGAGCTTTTTTTTTTGTTTTAGTTTAATAGTGTTTTCTCTCCTTATATGGATACTATATTCCATGATTTAATGTGTTTTATATTTTATATCATGTATTCACTAGCCAGCTAACCATGTTTTCTATCTGTGACCATATCTTGGAGGTAGTGACAACTCCTCCTAAGCACCAGTGGATTGGTACACTTGTGCACCAAAAACACTACTACATAAGTGTTATACTACCATTCAGCCAGAGGTGACCAATTGACCCATTATGTTTGTTTATTAGATACAAAACAATGAATATATCCTTCCAAACATTAAGTCACTCTCTTAGTTTGCCCATCATATTGAGGATGATAAGATAAGCTATGAGTTAGTTGAGTAACCAAACAAGAAAATAATTCCATCGAAAAAATTCCAATGAAAATGAGATCTATATTTCTTACAATAATATTTGGGTTTCCATGTAGCTTTTAAATTGTTACTACAAATGCAGTAGAAACTATACTCGCTTTAAATGGATGATATAATACACAAAATTATGCATACTTGGTAATACTATCAACTACCACCATGATGACACTCTTTCCTTTGGACTTAGGTAAACCTATGATAAAATCAATTGAAACCTCCTCCAAACGTTGATTTTGAATGGATAAAGGTTGTAGCAGACCCAGTGTCTTAATTATCTCAACTTTATTTTTCTAGAAAACCAAATGTTCCCTCACAATTTTTTCAATATCAGATTTAAGGCCATCCTAAAAAAATAATTTCTTGACCTTGTGGTAAGTTTTTAAAAATACTGAGTGTCCTCCGAAGGGAGAGGTTTGAAATTCTAAAAGAACCTTTTGTTTTAGTTGGGAATTATTAAAAGGATATAAGCGATCTATGTATCATAAGGAATCATTTTTATAACTAAATGTATCAGCTGTACTTGGATCTTGGTGCAAACTTTCAATGAGTTTCCATACTTCTTTGTCATTATTCCATTCATCCCTTGCTTTAGTTATCCAATCTAGTTGGATAATAGAAAAATCACAAAGAAATGCTACCACATTCTCATCCTTTATTCAGAGTGCATCTGTAACAACATTTAGCTTCCCTTTTTTGTAGATGATTTCAAAGTTCTAACCCAACATCATTGTGACCCATTTTTTCTTCTCTTCTGAAGATAATATTTTTTCCAAAAAGTATTTAAGAGTATCATTATCAGTTCTTACCTTGAAGTGTCTTCCCATTAGGTAAGGTCGTCATTTATTTAGTGCATGTAGTATTTCCAACATTTCCTTCTCACAAATAGATTATGTAAGTACTTTCCTTTGATTGGAAAACTTTCATAATAAATGGGTCTTCCTTCTTGCGTTAAAGAAACACTAATTCCATTTCCTGAGGCATCACATTCAACAATAAAGGGTTTTGTGAAGTCTGGCATAAATAATATCAGTGCTTGGCACATTGCCTCTTTAAGATGTTCAAAGGCCTTTGTCGCTTCAAGAGTCCATTAAAAATCATATTTATTCAATGATGTTGTTATAGGCGCTGCTATTTTATTCTTAACAAGTTTGTGATAATACCCCGTTAACACAAGAAATGCTCATGCTTTATGGTTGTGGGGACTTTCCATTCCTTAATGGCTTTAATTTTGTTAATTTATACCTTAAAACCTTCGTGTGATACAATATGACCCAGATTTTCCACCTCTTGTAGTCCATAGAAACATTTGGAGGTTTTTGCATATAATTATTTCTCCTCCAATAGTTTGAGCACCATGTCAACATGTTGAACATGATCCTTCCAAGTCCTGTTGTAGATTAATATATCATCAAAAAATACTAACACAAATTTTCTAAGGAAGTGTTTCAAAATGGAATTCATCAGCCCTTGAAATGTACATGGTGCATTAGTAAGGCCAAAATGCACGAAAAAAATTCACAATGACCCTCACGAGTTTGAAATTCTATTTTCAAAATGTCTTAAGCCTTCATTTGATTTGATGATTTCCTGAATGAAGATCCAACTTGGTGAAATAAATTGATCCATGTAATTCATCCAATAGTTCATCAATCACGGGAATGGGAAATTGATCTTTAATATTCATATTATTGAGCTCGCTATAATCCAGACACATGCACCATGATCCATCCTTCTTATGCACCAATACTACTGGAGAAGAGAAATAACTTTGATTAAGTTGAATTATACTATCCTCTAGCATTTATGCAATCATCTGTTCAATTTCACTCTTTTGAACATAAGGATATCTATAAGGCCTGATGTTCGGAGGAACAATTCCTAGAATAAAATGAACAACATGATAATGATCACAAATAGGTGGGAGTCCTTTGGGAGTTTCAAACACCTTGGAATGATTTTCCAAGAATTTTTGGATATTTGGAGAAATAGATGATTTTGATGTTGGAAATTCTAGTGAGCATAATTGTGAAATGACACCTCGTTGTTGTTTCTTCAGAATATTTTTCATGACATTAGATATTATTATCTTTCTCTAATTTCCCGTGATACCCATAATTCAAATTCCTTTCCTTCCGAAAAAAAAGAAATTCAAGAAAAGTTCTTGAAAATTAAAAGCTACTGTCCCCAAAGATTGTAACCATTGTACTCCTAGTAAAACATCTGCACCACCCATTTGAATGGAAATCATTGATATATTAAATATATATTTCCCCATGGCTATCTTGATATTATGGCACTTTCTAGAGTAATTTATAGTTCCTCCATTTTCAACATTCACTTGACACTCTGGTGCTGGGTATAGGAAGAAATTCAATTCCTTGGCTACCTTACAATGAATTAAATTATGGGTACTATGTGAATAAATAAGAACTATCACATTTTTCTTTTTGATATGTCCTTCTATATTGAGAGTTCGAGGAGTGGTAATTCCTGCCAATGCATTACAAGATATGATCGGATTCATTTTTTCTTCCTCTAGGGTTGGTTCCTACTGTATATCCTCTTCTTTTGAAGCTTCTTGTTTCTTTTATTCCTCCTCTTCACAATATATGTAAAATAATTTCTTCTCAGCATACCTATGAAATTTCATGTATTTTCTATCACAACTATAGGAAAGCCCTTTTTCTCTTTTTTCTTCCAATTATTGTGGTGTCAACCTTGTAGGTTGTGGAAGTCTAGGAGTAGCAGCACTTCCATCCTTATAGTTCTGAGTGGTAGGCTTCCTTTTCACCATAATTTTTCTTTCAATTTTTCTTGCCAACCTGAATGCCTTCTCTAATGTATTAGGTTCCCAAAGGAGAACTTCATGTTGGATGTTATCCTATAGAGTCCCTATGAATACATCAATACTACATTCCTATGGAATATTATTTACCCTTAAATTCAAATTTTGGAAGTCATTAATGTGCTCCATCACTGAACACTTTTTTTTTAGATTTATCAATTGGCTAAAGAAGGTGTTTCTCTTTGTATCCTCATAATGTGCTATCATTTCCTCCATAAAAAATGACCAAGTGTCCAGTGGTTTATGAGAACAAATCCATCGCTGCCATACGAACTGATTTTGTTCTAAATATAAAGTTGCAATGCATACCTTTTGTGTGTTTTGCATATTATGGAGCTCAAAGTATTGATCTATTTGTAGTATCCAAATTATTGGATCCTTACCATAAAAATTCCTCGTATCTATCTTTGGAATATGGTGGGTCTTAAATCTGACATTAGAATCTATGAAATAATGATTAACATTTATTTTGTTCTCATGAGTTTCCTCTACTACCTCTTCACCATTAGGAAGCTTTTCTTGTAGAAACTTTGCCAAACCCTCCTTCAAACTTTCTATGTCTTTCTTCAAATCTTCCATGTTTCCCTCTATATCATCCATCATAGCTTCCACACCATCCATATTAGCTTCCACTCCATCCATATTATCTTCAATGCCATTCTCCAAACCATCCATCTTAGCTTCCATGCCATCCAACTTAGCTTGCACACTATCCATCCTAGCTTCCACTCCTTTCTTCAAACCATCCATCTTAGCTTCCATGCATTTCTTCAAACCATCCATCTCAACTTCCATTTCATTTTTTGTTGATTTTTGTGAGAGAGAAATTTGTTGCACTTGTTCTTGTAATTTTGATATATCACATTTCACTTCTTCCTGAAAAATTTTCACGAATTTTCTCCAGATTTTAGTAAAAATGGTTTTTTTTAGCTTCCGAACCTTTGTATTGTCAGTGTGAATTCTAATCGCAAGTGTACAGAAAAATTTCACTCTAGCTGTGCATAACAAACTGCCCTAACATCAAATATGGCTGCCAATTTCTGTAGATATGCAGTTAGTTGACCAAGACAAATGCTACAAAATCTAGATCTATGTAGTTAAATACATTAAGTAGTAAATAAATAAAAAAAATTCTCCATGCATGCAATAGACAAGACATGAATATTTTTAAAGAATTTTTGTATTTATGACACCTGGGAAGGGAAAAAAGAAAGATGTTACTAGTCCCCCTCAATGGGATGGCTTCATGTATGTCCACAACACTTCATATCTAAAATCCTTCGCTCTTGATGGTGTAGAAAGCCCAGACAAAAATGGAACTCAAAGGGGAGTTCACAAGCAAAAGATAGAAAAATATGACAATGGTGGAGGATTGAAGTCTGACCAAAAGTATAGATCCAGAATAATCTTTAGGCAACAAAAGGTTGTGAATGAATGGAAAAACCCTTCTATTTAACAAAATATTAAGTTAGTCTAGATATTGGTGCATAATTAAAGTATTATTAACCAAATCTAGATCCAAATTTTATGGAATATTTTATTATATTTGTTGGAGGGAAAAAGAATTTGAATTTGGTCAAATCACTTTATTTGTAAATAATAAATAAATAAATGATTTATTTATTATTTTAAGGATGTGGTTGAGTAATAATTAAATAAATAATGATTTATCCAATTATTTAAAAATTATTTAGTCAAATTTAACAAGGAATATTATTTAAATAAGGTTTAAATAATTATTCCTAAAAAATAATAAGATAAATAATGATTTATCTAATTCATTTTCCTATTTTGGGTTTAATATGACTAGGAACATTAATTAAATTATTATTTAACTAATTATTCCTTGAGGAAAATCAAACAAATATGGATTTATTCAATATTTCCTCATGGGGTTTCCTGTTTAGACCATAAACAACTTAATAATTATGGATTACTAAGTTATTATTCATAGTGAAAGCAATTTTACTTAGGGTAAAATTGGTCTTACATGGTGTACTTTGGTCCATCTAATAGTAACAGGTTAGATGAACAAAAAATGGTGTAACATATTTCCCCCCAACGCGTGAGCGTTAGGAGATAATCGTATGACCAAAGTACGTTGTAAGAACTCAATCACTAGACACCTAAGGGGAAGTCAGAGAGAGAGAAATATAAGGTAGCCTAAAGTGCTAGAGGACAAGACCCTAAGGAGGTGAGACTTATAGGTGTGACAATTCCCTTTTATGAGTGAGTACCTGTGTTGTAGGTGGCAGGGGAGGCATACCTATGACTGTCGAGACAAAGAACAAAGAATAATGCATCCAGTGAACAAGGGACTGAACTATATAGTACATGCTAGCATAAACATGAGCCAAATAAAAAAATGATAATGTATCCCACATACATACTGTGCCTGGGATAACAGCTAGGAATTATACAATAATATCTGAGAACATGAGATATAAGTACAACCAAAGAGGCCCTATAAAGAGGAAAGGGCTCTGAAATTTTGAATGATACATGAAAACTAGAAAGGCGCTGCACGCGGCTGAGGCAAGGACCATCAAATATGTGGTGCTGCCTAAAAGGCTATAATGAAGAGGTCATTCGGTCATGTGGGGGGCTACCTGAAGGGCCACCCCCTCATGAGGTTTGAAACATCTCACACACACCCGGGAATCACTAGTATGTTATGCCCCATTATTGAACCATCAAGTATACGGTTATCGATCATGACGTAAGGAGTTGGAGCTGAGAAACAAGAAATTCAAATGGAAATAAGGAGTCCCGTTGCTTGATCCGAGGCACTGAACAAGAGATGAAGTTGGAATGAAGGTACACTGCCCTATAGAACTGTCTTCTAGAATGCATGAGATGATGTTGACAAGAGGAGGTCCGCCATAGGTGAGATAATAAGGGATCCTCAACTAAGGCACGAGAGAAAATAGTAGACAGAATGATAGTCTGACAATAGGGATGACGGTGGAATGGGGGGTACTGAGTAGCGAGTTGACAACTTCCCTTATTAGAGCATAAAGGGTATGGATGACGTAGCACCAACTGACACAATATCAAAGGGGACAAGAGATAGTTGGACTCAAGGCTATAATGTGTGACACAAGAGAGGAACCAAGAAATGAAGGATGTAGGAATATAGCAGGAGATAAAGGGATTTGACATAGACTCCATGGATGTGATGATGACTCAACTCGGATGCTATAAACAAGGACAACTCGATGATGCTGCCACATAGAAAAGGTCTGGTGGGGACCAAAAACATATGACTACAATATGGTTACTCATGAAAAAATTCGACACGAGCATGGACAAGTATGGAAGTGAAGTGGTGTCCCAAATACTAGGGTTGCAAGTGAAGAAATTCAATTTTGAGGAGTGGGGAAGTGACCCTTCTTGGAAAAAATGTGTCCTAGTGAGGGATAAAGTCACAAAAAACTAAAAGATACCCATTTTAGATCTTGGTGAGAGCTTTCTAATGGTGCAAGTGGTTTTTCAAACTGAGCTACGGTTTGGCCGCAGCGGGCGAAAGAAAAATATGGGGTTTCTCTTTTAGTAAGGCATTTTCCCTCCAAATTCACTCATTTGCAAGTGTAGTTGTGGTGAATGTAGAGAGGAGAGAAGGCCCTAAATCTTGCGGAGAGCATAGTAGACAAACCGACCATTGGAATCGAGATTTGTCAGTTACAGGTAAGAGGCCTAACCATACTCTTTCAATTAAGGGGATCAAATTTTCAGTTTAGGCACCTAGAGCTCATGAACAGGCCTAGTCGCACGTTTTGGGGTCTATTATGCGACTTGGGTAGCAGGTAGTGGGAAAAAAAATGCAATCTATCCCAAGAAATGACCTGAAAAGTGTGAACTATCAGACAAAGGGGGTTTCAGTGTTGTTTTTGACTGAGAGCTAGGATTTTTATGGTTGATGGGCATAGGTGCCCCGAAGCATGTTGTAGTCATGCCAAAATGTTTTTAGAAAAAAGGGGAATCTAAACACATTTTTATGATGTGGTGTGCCATTTGTTTTTGTTATGGTTATGCAGTTCGAGAAAGGGAATGGAGGATTACCAATCTCTTTTGGTACTGCATATATGAAGCAAATGGACTAAGTTTCTTGGTTGGCATACATGGTGTCACTATCCCCAAGAGTGGATTTGGAGATAATGAACTGGTGCTCTCCTAGAAAACACAGAGGTTGGTAAAAAATAATGTCTAGGGGATTGGGTTTTTGAAGTAAGATGATGGAATGAAGAGGGGTATCATCACTAGAGTGATCTATAGTGATATGGGACTGGGAGGGGGAAAAGTGATGGAGGAGATAGCCCCTCCCTAAGGGAAACCATAACCCATGGGAGGATGAGTGTACAGATGAGAAATAGCTCCAACGATACCTTCAGCAGCATGGGATGCCCCGGGTGCATTGGCACCACTGGGTCTAGGGAGATCAGGTAAGAAGGTATAAACAAAACTAGAATGTGCGTAGATCAGGTCATATTTTATTGCAATTTGGAGAGCATCTTCTTCAGTCTAAGGGAAATGAGTTGCGACATCTTTGACAATAGTAGGAGAAAGGGATCTGAAGAACCAGTCCATGTAGACACGGTCTTCAAAGGTAGGGGCTCAACATAGGCTCTTTCTCCTCTGCCATTCTTGGACATGGTTGGATAGGCGTGTCACAGACGATTGACGAAAGGAGGTCAAAATTTCGGTACCAGTGTCATAATGAAGGGGAAGCTGGAAGTAAGATAGAAAATCTTGGGTAGGAGTCACAAAATTAGTATGGGAGGAGGAGGCCTGGTCAACATACCACTTAGAAGCTTTGCCAGTAAGCGTACCTTGGAACAATCAAAGACGGACATAGTCATTGGTGATGGAGTTAGAAAAACACCACATGTGGAAAGATTGAAAATGGTTTGTAGGACCTTCTCCAGTAAGACCTTCAAACTTGGGGATGTCGGAAGGGAGCTTAGTTGGCATAGCAGGCCAACCAGCGTCATGGTGTATGGATTCATTTATCAACTGGTTAAAATCAGGAAGACTGAGGCCTTCGATATAAGGCAGAAAGGGAGAAGCTGGTATAGTTCCTATTGCGGTCCCACTAGTAGTATTCCTAGCATTAGGTCTGAGGCTACCACTAGCATTAGGTCCTAAACTAGACATGGTGAAGGTGACAAGGGTAGAGCCCAATGAACTAGAAGAGGAGTCGAAAGGAGGAATCAGTGGAGGACTAACTCGAATCCTACGTGGAGGAGTAAGTATTCCTAACGAAAATTTAGTCTAAAGGCTAAGAATTCTCTGGGGTAAATTCTTAGGGGGCGCAATGACGACAGAAAAAACACAGATCACAAAAGGAAGAGAGACCAACAAGGGAAAGGAGGTGTAGGATCAAATTATTACAATGTCAAAACAAGGGCAAAGAGGTGTGGTGTTAACTTGGTGCTTCGTCACTTACGGTGCGTGTGTTAAAGTGTGTTAATTTCAATTTTTAAACCCAACTGTTTGTGGAGAAAAAATAAAAACTGTTCCACATAACAGTAAATAAATCTACAGATAATAGTAAATGAAACTAAATATAATGTAAAATTAACAGCTAATTACGCATTAATATAAAACCAAGGAGGCGGGCCTCTTAACAACTATTCTATGGGTGGGAAAAAATCTAGTCAAACCACACCAAAATAGCCAATGGATATAAATTCAGGAGGGACAATGATCTAAAGGCCAGATCTGCTAGAAATAGGTGCAGAAAAACATGAAAAATCCAGAGGGAAAAGTGTTGCAAATGAGGTGGCGAAAGGCTAAAACCTTAAGGGAAACAGAGGGGACCCCAGAGGAGGACAAAACAAAACTGAAAAGAGGTGTTTTGGATGGATGAATAATTAATCTGAAATGGATTTGAAGGTACAACATGAGATCTTAAAAATTGCTGAACACACTGAAATTTCAGACGACCTTCTTTAGCTAAACTGCTCCTAGAAAGGAGGAAGCATACTGAAGCCCTAGGGGGCTAGGTTCCCACTTCAACGAGTAAAACAGATCAAGTACATGTCCAAAACGGGCAGAGACGGAGGTCAAACAACCCTGAACAGAGGCCCAGACAAACCTAGAAAAATCCCAGAAAAAATCCCACAAAAAGTACAGGTCTCAGTTTCTGACCTGATTTCTGCAGAGGTTGCAGGTTTGGGGCTATTTTCTGTGCCCTGAAGGTCCACGTCGTAGTTTTATGCCCAAAAAGTGCGACCTGCAGTTCCAGCACTCTCAAGAGCATGTTTTAGAAAAATTTGTCGTCTCAGCTGTGTCTGATACCTGTCACCTGCGCAATAGGTCTAGAAACACACGGAAGTTAGATTTTTTATTGTTTTATGGTTTTATAGGTTAAAAAAAACATCAAGAAAGTCAAAAAAAGAAGCTTAAGAGAAACCCTACGGTTTGAAGCAGCTGGTCATGTAGGGATCTGAAAATCGACAGAGGTCGTAATAGTAAACCCTTGTGGAGTCACTAGTTGTTAGTGTGAATTCTAATTGCAACCGTATGAAAAAATCTCACTTTAGCTGTGAATAAAAAATAGCCCTAACATCAAATATGGCTGCCAATTTCTTTAGATATGCAGTTATTTGACCAAGAAAAATGTTACAAAATCCAAATCTATGCCGTTAAATACATTAAGTAGTAGATAAAAGTAAAATTTGCTCCATGCATCCAATAGACAATAGTGTCACAAGACAATAATAGTTTTAAAGAATTTTTGTATTTATGAAACCTAGGAAGGGAACAAAGAAAAATGTTACCAGTCCCCCTCAATGGGATGGGTTGTTGTATGTCCTTAGTGCTTCAGATATAAGACCCTTCTAACTTGATGGTGTAGAAAACCCAGAAAAAAATGGAACTCAAAGGGGAGTTCACAAGTAAAAGATAGAAAAATATGACAATGATGGAGGATCAAAGTCAGAAAAAAGGTATAGATCTAGAGTGATCTTTAGGTAAAAAAAGGTAGTGAATGAATGGAAAAACCCTTCTATTTATAACAAAATATTGAGTTAGTCTAGATATTGGTGCATAGTTAAAATATTATTAACCAAATCTAGATCCAACTTTTATGGAATATTTTATTATATTTGTTGGAGGGAAAAAGAATTTGAATTTGGCCAAATCTCTTTAATTGTAAATAATAAATAAATAAATGATTTATTTATTATTTTAAGGATGTGGTTGAGTAATAATTAAATAAATAATTATTTATTCAATTATTTATAAATGATTTAGTCAAATTTAACAAGGAATATTATTTAAAAAGGGTCTAAATAATTATTCCTATAAAATAATAAGATAAATAATGATTTATCTAATTAATTTTCCTATTTTGGGTTAAATATGACCAGGAATATTATTTAAATTGTTGTTTAACTAATTATTCCTTGAGGAAAATAAAAGAAATATGGATTTATTCAATATTTCCTCATGGGGTTTCCTATTTAGACAATAAACAACTTAATAATTATGGATTACTAAGTAATTTTTAATTTCTTAGGGTAAAATTGGTCTTACATGGTGTACTTTGGTCCATATAATAGTAGCATGTTAGATGACAAAAAAATGGTGTAACATGTATAAAAAAAATTATAGCGAAAATGACACGATGACCTGTTTGAAGCAGCAAAACCCTAGAATGTAAGGATTTCATACCAAACTTTATGAAAACAAATCATAAAATAGAAGAAAAGATAGATAAACGCCTTATAAATAAGCCTCTTCAAGGTGGTAACCTCCTTTAAATTGCATAAATGAAAAATTATTGGATGAAACAAATGAGAAAACCTCCTTTCTATATATACGAGTCCATGGGGTCACAATATAATCCTAGCTAGCCTAACAATAATAATGTAAGGGAATAATAATAACTATATGGGAATATAGGGGTACACCAATAACAATAAAGGGGCTACACTAACAATAATAAGGGAATACACTAGTAATATAGGGGCCTAAAAATGTGTGGGACCAAATGATCCTTGACCCCATCCATAATCGAGTGCTTGTGCTTTGCTTGATTTTCCTCATACTTATCCAACGGATCATCATCAATAGGAACTACTACAACCTTCTCGGAATGATCCTTGATACGATACTCATCTAGAACTGACAATATTATGGTCTTCCATACAACGAAGTTGGATAATCCATCTAACCTATCATGTTACCTCAATCTATGTGTGGCCACCTCTACTCCAAATATGTCAAAGTTGAAAAACTCCTCTCGCTATTTATGTGGATACCCTCACCAAAAGACATGGATTTGGGTTTCTTGGTGCTAGAAACCCTCTAGAGAATACACTCACTCTCACAAGTAATTTACTTTCTGGAAATCATCCACCAACTCCTATCGAGGTAACCCTCTCAAATCACTCTACTGATCGTATTTCAGACTTCGTGGTGAGAAAGCATATTGAGGAACTTCTTCCCTGTACTTTGTTAACCCTGATAGACATTGTTCTGCATTGAATTTATGTTGCCTTTATTGTTGTTGTGTCCTTGTTATTTATGTTATTTATATGTTGGTTATGAGTATGTTTTATGATAGTGATGATGTATGGCTATCATCATGTTTTTATTTCTAAATGTATGAAAAATGAATATATGACCTAATAGATGATAATGAAACTAATGTGATAAGGCATCAATGCTTCTTAGTGATTCTAATGCTAAAATTTGTTTTTATGACATAGAGAATGCATATTTGTGACATGTTTGAAAAAATGCCTTTCATGGTTATTCTGGGTCTAGTCAAGTCATTGATCAAATATTTTCATTAGTACCTTTCTCTTAGTGTTATTTATCATTCCTGAAGTTTTCATGAAGTTCTGCGCAGTGGCCTCATTCCTGGCCCTGAAAAAATGGCACGAAATTTGGGGTCACTAGCACATAACAAGCTAAAAAATTCCACATTCACTGGATTTTCCTAGTTGTGGGAGAAAATGGAGGTTTAAAATCTCATGCATGTCTTGTGAAGGGAGCAATTGGGGTGTCATATCAGTGAAAATTTAAGCTTCCTAAGGATTTGGTCACCTAGAAAGGTTGGTTGGCTCCTATAGCTTCTGTAGCATGTATGAAAGGTGAATTTGGTTTTGCTTTGTCGGTTCCACTTCCTTAACTATACCTAGGGAGTTGAATCACATCATAGTAGCCTCTCATCACATGTTCACCCAAGTGGACTGGGTATCTTGGGTACATGTGGGAAGAGGGAATTACAATTATAGGGGTTGTTTCTCAACAAAAGAGGGTTTTCACAACCCCAACACTTTAGAGGTTCACTATCCTTACCCTTACCTACTTTATTGACTTCTTCCTATTTGGACCTAGCTCAGGGTTAGTTTTGTGTCATTTTTTCTTGATTACTACTTCTGCTAAATATTTGACTCTGATTATTTTTTCCAAGACATTTCAATGGCCCACATTTTCCACTTTTTCCACCTTCGGTCATTTTATCCTTTTGAATATTGGACCAAGATTTCATATTTTTACTTCTCTACTTGGCTTATTAATAGCATATTCAAGCCTTCCTAATGACCTTGTCCATTTCCTTTTGTTTTTTATACTCGATTACCTCCTTAAATGAGTGTGTACGACAATCTATGAAACATTGCAATTTTTCCTTCTCCTCTTTAAGGTATGGAACATAACACAATAAATGAGTAAATTTGGTTAATAATTTGTCCATTAAAATTCGACCCAATTTTAAATCACAAAATTCTTTAAACCTTTCTTCAAACTAATGTTAAATTAAATATTTCCCTTTACACAACCACTAAAACTCTTCCCAGACAACCTCTTTCCCTTCTAAATTATGGATTGTTCTCATTTCCTCCCACCAAATAGAATATTTTCCTTGTAGTTGATAAGTATCCAACTTGGCCATCAATTTTGTAGAATAATAATTAAATTGAAATTATCGATTAATGTTGAGAATCCATGTGTCAGTGGTTTCTTTCGTTTCCCTATCAAAGGTTGGGGGTATCCTCTTCCTAAATTCTCCATATTGTTCTATTTTGGGCTTCTTCCTTCAATTTTATTACATTTATGAGGAACTATACTCCTCTTCCTATTTATGCTTTTCCTCCTTACTTTCTACCATCTCTTTATTATTTTTTTGGTTTATATGTTTAGATGTTTAGTATTTCTTGCAAGTTTGATAAGGATTACAATTTTTGAGATAAGGGTTTTCCCCTATAGTGGCATTGAATGATCGAGAGCATGTATTTCACTCTAGCAACATAAAGAGGATTACTATGTGAAACCTTTTCAAGGTCCATTTTTATTTAAAGGCCCTAGTTGTGACATTAGAATTCATCAGGGTTTTTCTTTGATTCCTCATATGGATTCTTACTAAAACACTTTTATTTGTTTATCTATAGGAAACCAGAGTCCCACCTTTCCACTTCATATGTACACCTTAAACCCTAATGCACTGAATTTTTTTTCCTCAGCGAACTATGTTAATATAGTTACTAATCCCATTTTAATTCTTCATAGGTATTACTCACAAATGTTGAGCTTTGTCGGAGATTACTAGAGGTGGTATTTTGGAGTGCTAAATCTTCATTGGCATTTTTTTGTGGTCTCAAGTTCTCATTTATCACCAAAATTTCTTTCTGATTTATAGTTATTGTGACCACCTGCGATTATTTTTTGTGTATAGGGATGTTTCACATATGCTCTAAGTCTTTTAGTTGGTAGCCAAGCCTAAATTTGGACATAAAAGGAATTCTCTGCTTGGAATATTGTGTATAGAAATACTAAGGCCATGATTCTTGATTTTTGTTCATATATATATGTGTGTGTGTGTGTAAGATCCTTTATTAGACCTTGTGGCTACCTGCATGAGGGTTCACTCTTCAATAGAACTGTAATTTTATGTACACTATTTTAGTGTTTCGGAGCCCTAATAGGGCCTAAGGATTTAAAAAAAGTATTATTGTATTTTATTATATTATATAATAACTTCTATGAATATTATTTGGCTATTTATGTTATAATTATTTTCTCATTCGTCTTCAAGAGTTTTGGGTTATAACCATGAAAAACTAATTTTCATGGAAGAAATGTTTTATTTTTACATCCCTGAACTATAATGTATGTATTTTCATTTTCCAATTATTGGGTAGCACTCTTATAAATTTTGTATTGTGATACAGAATCAATTTTAAACATTCTTTCTTTCCGTTTCTCTACAACACTATTTTTCTAGAAATGTTGGTTCATCATTTATATATATAAGTACATTTTCATCATTTTTTTTGAATTACTTGATTTCCTTCAAGGAATTTCTAAATGTAATTAGTCCTCTATTTTCCAGTAAATAAACTTCGAGCATTTTGTATCTATGATAGCTACTGACATGCATATATATCTATCTATCTCTCTCTCTCTCTCTCTCTCTCTCTCTCTCTCTCTCTCTATATATATATATATATATATATATATATATATATATATATTTGTATATATATATTTGTATAGTCTAGAGACCTAGTGGACCCTTGTAATGGGGAATTACTATCAGTTCTTTGAGCCGTAACTCCCCCCATGTTCAAGACTGAGTGTGTTGGATTGAAGAATAAGGTATTTTTTTTCAGAATCTACACATCTAACTTGAAAATAAACCCATACCCAACCTTATTATTACAATTAATTATATGCAAGATTCTACATATTTTATTTCTTTTCTTTGACCAAAGTTTTAGAATATCATTTTATGAAGGCATTGCATTTACATTCAATATTTTTTGTTTATAATAACCCTATTTAAACATTTGATGTTATATTTAATATAATGTATCAAATTTTCACCCATGAATTCTTTGTATACTTTTTTCGATACCGTTTTACCATAACCAAAAGGGACTATATTATAATAGTTATACATCATTATGTTATTTTCAAAATCACAGCTAATCAGTAAGAAAATAATTCCTTATTCAAGATTAACAAAAATAAAATTTCAATCCATATACAGTAGAATTTACAGTAGAATTATATACCTTCTACATAATATTTCTGACATTCACATTTCTATTACGTGCTACCTCACTAAAATTTATACTTATCTAAATCCTTTCAGGAACGGGGTGAAGGCTTCCACATTCCTCCCAACCTTGAACCAAATTTACTTGTTAGTGCCCCCTGAGATGTCCCTTCAATGTTAGGAAAAAATATGCAGAAATATTTACCAGATTTCACCTCTTGAACCCTTAGTAGTCTCCTACTAATTTCTAGGTGTAACCAGTCTTTCTCAGCCACTGGTAATAATTTTCAAAGGTAGCTATCTTTATCCTACATAATTCCTTTTATGGAATCCACCACATGGTTTTTCTCTCCATCTATATAAAATTTATTGTAGTATGTATGTCTGTCCAATTTTATCCTTTTGTCTCTTTCACTCTTTAATAACTCAAGAATAATGATAGGAGGTTTTTTTTTCTTCCTTTTTGTTTCTACCCCTCTAGGCATATCTAAATTCAATCATTTTCCTTACAATTAAGGGTTAATATCTCATGTTAGCCTGTACCATATTTATAGGAGGCTTAATATACCAAAATAATTTCTTATTCCATTACTGAAAATAACATTTACATCAGCATATTTTTTCACATGTCTTTTAATTTTTCTAACATATAAATAGATAAAAATTCATATTGTAAATTTCCAATGGTATAAGAGAGTTGTGTTAGGTTTATTTCGGAAAATGGGTTAAATATTTTTGAAGGTCCTTAATTTGTTTTTGTGTAGAAGTAATTTCCTTTTTGTTACTATTTAATTCGTATGGCACTTAATCCATCTTGTGTGGCATGAGAGAAGTCATGGAAAGTGCCTCGAGGAAAGGGTTTTTGGGGTGGTGCAAACCATCCTTCAAGAATATAGTCATAGGGGATGGAGGCTTTGGTTCAAAATATCAAATGCAAGCACCAGATTGAGAAACTTTAAGCCTTAGTCTTGAACTAGAGGATTTGAAATACAAGGTAAAATTGAAGAAAACTAAACACTAAATCCCCCATATGAGATATCACAACTTAATGTGAAAATCCATTGGCATTCGGCCAACAAAGAGAGCACTGGCTCAATGGATCCTAAAAAAAGGTTAGCTGAAGGGACACATTGATATAAAGTTTGGAGAAAAAGGGTTTATTTATGGTCATATTTGAAAATATAGAAAAAAAATAGGATATTTTAAAATGACCCATATTGTTTCAATAATGAAGGGTTATCCATTAAATTATGGTAAGAAAGTTACACAGTGGAAAAATAAAATTACATGATGTATGCAGTTTGGGTTTACTTATTTTCTCGTCCAAAATAATTTTGGGAGGAGGAGAACTTAGAAGAAATTGGAAATGTGATTGAAGATTATGTGATAATATCAAAAGTGACAAATCAAGGATGGTACATAAAATATGTGATTCTATGTTTGTATATCAATATCTCCTAGCCACTTCTGGAATAAATAGAAATCTTCTACCATGATGAAGTTTGGAAACAACTTATAGCTTATGGGAATCTAATATTCAAGTGTCATAGATGTCATGAATATGGCCATATTTTTAGGCATTATCCCTTGAATATCATAGAGGAAACATAAGAAAATTAGTAGAAAGCATAACATGAGGGTTTTCAAAAATTCCAACGTCATAGGCAAAACCATTGAGAAAAAAATGAAACAACACCAAAGGAGCCCATTCAATCCAAAAATAATTATGAGGTGTTGACTAGAGAATATAAATAAATTCCATATCAGGTACATCATTAAGAAATATATCAAGAGAATGGAAATGGAAAAAAAAGGAAAAATCTCATAAGAGAGGTAAAAAAGGAATCCATAAATATTACACCAATAGAGGAAATTGATATATTGGACATAAAGGGAACACAGAACGTAATAGGCTAGAGGATAGGGATATAGATGAAATGACACTCTTACATATCATTAAATAATGTACATGTAAGGACCTAGGAAAGATAGCATATTAACAAAAAATGTTGCTTAGAAATAAATATATATGACTTAAAAATAAAAGGACTGCGACTTTGAAGGGATAAATCTCATTCCAAACAAGTCTTGGAATCAAAACAAAAGGCTTCAATGATGCTCCCAAGCAACTGAAGGAATAAAAAAAGAGAGGAATGAAAAGAAAAAAAAGTGAATACAAGAGATGGGGGATGCACTTGTAAATTTAAACACATGGATATTTTAACAAAGGTGTTTTCCTATGCCCAACATCCTTCCCAATGAAGATAATTTCTTGGAATATAATAGGACTTAACTAACGAGGAAAAAAATTCTTATCAAAGAAAAAATCTATAGGGAAATCCCTACAATAGTAATTTTTCAGGATACTGGATGTGATATTGATAAAGTCAGCTCAATAACCTCTCATTGTTAGAGAGGATGTCAACCATAGCACTAGATGATGTAGGAAAATCAAGAAGACTAGCTATCTTATGGAATCCAAATTAACTAGAATTTATATATTGAATGGATACCCCAAGGATAATCTCAGGTAGATTCCACTACCTAGGACAAAAATAGACATCATGCATAACCATAGTATATGGGTCAAAAATTTTCTTCACTAAGATAATATATAGATTATAGGTGAATATTTCAACATGATGACATCACTAGAGGAAAAAAAGGAGGAATTTTCCTCCCGTAAATAGACTCCAAATATTTCAAACAAGTTATGTAGAAAATGATGTTGCCCAACATGGAAATAGTTAATCAAGTATTCAATTAGAATAATTTTCATGGTACTAAGAACCAAATAGCGTCACGATTGGATATAATTTTAGTCGTATAATCCCTCTTAGAATTGGATGTATTCTAGAAAGAATCTATTATCCCTTATATAGATATAGATCAATGGGATACACACACACACACACACATCAAAACTACCCCTAAGAATATAACTTTTAAATTCAATACTTTTCGTCTTAAGGATCCATCCTTCCTTGAGAAGGAAAAGGGGTGGTGGGAAGAGATTCATGTCCAAGTTTTAGAAAAATATTAATATTCTTAATTCAAAAATAAAAAATGGAACAAAGGGTATTTTGGAAATATTTTTCAAGAAAAAAAAGTTTTAGAGGTATAAATGAAAGAGGTTCAACAAAAAATAATTTTGGAGGGAATAAATGAGGACCTATATACCAGAAAAGGGAAACTAATAGAAATAGAGGAAAGAAGGAAACAAGGGGAAATATTATGGATAGAAAAGTCAAGAGTCCATTGGTTTAAGGAAGGGGAGAAGAACACATTTTATTTTTATAAATCAATGTTAAAACACCAACATCATAATAGCCTCTTTTCACTCAAGGATAGAGTAGGGAAAAAAATACATATTACAAAGGGATGGAAAAAAAATTCGGTTCAATATTATGGATCCCTTTTAGTCGAATAAAATCAAAGTCGATGGAGCCTAATTTAAAATACCACAGAAAAATTTGATATGAAATTACTAACTGATTTCAAAAGTTATAAATGTGAATTAACTTAAACTATAATATTTAATGAAGGAAAATTTTAAGAACACCCCAGCCTCCCCCCAGTCGCCCAAAATTTTTCTGTATAATAAATTCATGAATCCCCATGTTATGTAGAAAAGTGTATAGGATATTTTGTGAATAATATAATATTGATATGCAAGTTTTTGTCAAATCATTCATTGAGTTATAAAATATTGTTTAATCTTGGGAAATTTTTCAATAGGCTTTATAACAGTACAAAATATTGGTTAATATTTTACAAAATTAGAAAGCATTGTAATATATTGGCTAATACTTGATAATGTATACAAACATATATAATAATAAGAGAAAAAAATGTTACACTATAATATAATCATTTTCCATGTTTTGGAAAAGAATCGTCATGGGTGATGCTGGAATCGATTCTTACTGTACACCATTGCAAATATTTTTGTATGTTTTTACCATGTTTTACCACAAAGGTATTATTATGTCCCAAGGGGAAAATTTTTGGAGAGGAACCCCCAAATATTTGTGATGTTGAAATAGATATTTTCTTTTGCTCAAAGTTTTCCTTGCGACATCCAAATAACTTAGTCATATTATATATAATTCCCATTCTATAGGATTCACATGAAAATAAGGTATATGAATAGCTTTATCAAAATCTTAAATCTTTACATCAAATTCTTTTGGTTTCTTATATGTTGCTTCTCTAAAAAGTGTATACTTCTCTAATTCTTTGGCTTTAGATAAACCATCTACTTTAGGATATGGTGCTTTCTCACCATATGTAGGTATTTCACCTCCTTTTTGGATCCTATCTATTGTTACAACTCTAATAATGTTGAATTGGAAAAAAAGTTATTGCAATTGCACAAAATGAAAATTGAGATTGAATGGAAGATAAATTTTCATTGAATATTAATTTCCCAAATGATAGAAAAAAAGGTAATAACACAAACTCATTAAAAGTTAAAAAGCTACGATTGGTGAGTTGAAAAATATAACACATAAATTTAAATAATAGTCTTTTCTTCTTCACTACTTATAAAAATATGTCACAAAACAATCATCATCAAGGGATTTCAAACTAAAAAAATGATAGTGCACTAAATAGTTTATCATTCTCAACTAAATACATGTGATTCTATTTTACCATTGGCATCAAATGTATAATTTCAGTAGAGGAATGTCATTCCAATGGTAATAGGTCTCATACAATGGATACATAGTAGCCTACTGCATAGACCATTTTTCTCGTATTTTAACTAAGAGGAGCTCATTTTATTTTATTAATAAACAACAAGTATTTTGAAATAAAATATAAAATAAGAATATTAGATTCTAAAATGGAAATATTCTTTAGTTATGAAATAAATTGAAAGAAAATAAAAATAGAAAGATAATTTCACTCAATAATCAAATATATAAAGAAAATAATAATTATTATGGAAAAGGAATTGAATGCGTAGATAATAATTGAAGTCATATATTAATCCTATCATGACAAAAATATAAACGATTTTTTTTCCTCAACAAAGGTCTGCTAAGTCCCTATTTTACTAGTGTAGTCCCTTATTATTGTTAGTGTAGCCCCCTTATTGTTGTTTTTGTACCCTTGTAACCCCCATATTTTTATTATTGTGCCCTTACATTATTATTGTTAGGTCGGCTAGGATTATATTGTGACCCCATGGAATCCTATATATAGAAAGTAGGTTTTTTCATTTGTGTCATCCAAGAATTGTTCACTTATGTAATATAAAGGAGTTTTCCCCCCAGAAGTGGCTTATTTATAAGGTGTTCATCTCTCTTTTCTTCTATTTTTGGAGCTGGTTTCATAACATTTGGTACTAGAGCTTTTGAATCTAGTGTTTTGCTGATCCAAACATGTCATCTGGAATTTTTTCTATAAATTTTTTAATATGAAGGCTCAGAAGCTTAAATTTTTACCACGACAAGATGAAATCGTGAAGAACATCATGTACAAATTTTAGATCTTGGTTCATAATATTTTCATAGATATGATCTGTGGAGGTTAGGTTATTTTCAGGATCCCTAATTTCATCTCAAAGAGGTGACCATGGGAAAATGGTCATAACTCTCTCTCTGAGCATTGGATTCGGATTCTATAAAAAGTGGCAAAAATTACATGGACTTTAGTTTCCTATATATCAATTTCAGAGCCTAAGGAAGAAACAATGACATGTGGCATGTCGTACAAGTCCACTCTATTGAACCAGACCATAATTAGGTCATTGTGGGAGATTCGACATATATTTTCCTTGAAGAATCCAAATTACGTCATACATGTGGCATTTAAAATAATATTTAGAGGGCTACTACAAGACCTAATTTTAGATATTGAAGATCCGAAAACACAGAGATAATTAAGTTTCAATGTTGAGCTTGTCAAAAGCAAGAAAAAGGTGTGTATTTTATTTTCAAATTGCATAAGTCTTGTTTGAAAAATTAGTTTGAAGTGATTCCAACGGCATATTGAAGCATAGATATAAGTATTGGGTTCTAGAATGCCCCCTATAAATAATTTAACACCCATTAAGCCCTCAGAAGGCTCTAATATGACTCATTAAGAGGAAGAAGTGCAACATGATATATCAAAATTACAAGAGCAAATGCATCAAATTTCATTCTCACAAAAAGCAGAAAAAAATGAAATGGATGTTTTTAAGAAAGGCATGGAAGCTAATATGGATGGTTTGAGGAAAGGTGTGGAATCTAATATGGATGGGTTGAATAAGGTTTTGGAAGATAATATGGATGGTTTGAAGAAAGGTGTGGAAGCTAAGATGGATGGTTTGAAGAATGGCATGGAATCTAAGATGGATGGCATGGAAGCTAAGATGGATGACATGGAAGCTAACATGGAAGACATAAAGAATGATTTAAAAGAAAACATGGAAGGTTTGAAAATTTTGATATAAAGAATGATTCCTAATGGCAAAAAGGTAGTACATGAAGATCACGATGAGAATAAAATAAATGTTAATCATGATTTCATAAAATTTGATGTTGAATGGAAGAACCATCATATTCCATATAAGGATATGAGGAAGTTTGATGGCAAGGATCCTATGACATGGATACTACAGATGGAGAAATATTTTTATCTGAATAATGTGTAAAACACACAAAAAGTACAGATTTCAACTTTACATTTACAATCAAATAAATTTGTATCGTATCGATGGCTTTTCTCCCTTAAAAAAAATTCCACTTGGTCATTTTTTACAGAGGAAATGATAGAAAATTATGAGGATTCAAAAAGAAACACCTTCTTTAGCCAATTGATAAATCTCAAACAAAAGGGTCCAGTGGTGGAGAACATTGAGGACTTCCAAAACTTGAATATAAGGGTAAATGATATTCCAGAGGAACACAAGATTGATGTCTTCATAGGGACTTTAAAGGATAATGTCAAAAATGAGGTTCGACTTTGGGAACATAATTCATTGGAGAAGGCATCTAGGTTGGCAAGAAAAAATGAATGTAAAATTATGGAGACAAGGAAGCCTACCACTCACATTTATAAATATTGAAGTGTGGCTACTCATAGACATCCAAAACCTACAAGGTTGACACCACAATGATTGGAAGAAAAATTATCAACAGGGATTTGCTACAGTTGTGATAGAAAATACCCTAAAGGCCATAAGTGCACTGAGAAGAAATGATTTTACATAGATTGTGAAGAGGAGGAAGAATATAAACAAGAAACTTCAAATCAAGAGGATATACACCAAGAACCAAACCCATAGAAAGAAGAAAAGAGTTCGACCATATCTTGTAATGCATTGGTAGGAATTGCCATTCCTCAAACCCTCAATATAGAAGGGCATCTCAACAAGAAAAAGGTAATAGTGTTGATTGTTTCAAGTAGTATCCATAGTTTTATTCATTGTAAGGTAGCCAAGGAATTGAATTTCTTCCTATATCCAGCACCATAATGTCAAGTGATGGTTTCAAATGGAGGAACTATAAATTTCTCTGGAAAATTCCATAATATCAAGCTACCCATAGGGGAATATGTATTTAATAGTCCAATGCTTCCCATTCCAATGGGAGGTGTTGATGTTGTACTAGGAGTACAATGGTTACAATACTTGGGGGTGGTAGCTTTTAATTTTGAAGAACTTTTCTTGAAATTTTGCTCGGAAGGAAAGAAAGTCGAATTATGGGGTATCACATGGAAGCCGGGAAAGATAATAAGCTCTAATATCATGAAAAAGCTTCTGAAGAAAGAAAAGTGAGGTCTAATTACACAATTATACTCAGTAGAAGTTCCAACATCGAAGTCATCTATTTCTCCAGATCTCCAAAAAGTCTTTGACAATCATTCCAAGGTGTTTGAAACTCCCAAAGGGCTCCCACCTATTCGTGATAATGATCATGCTATTAATTTTATTCTAGGAAATTTTCCTCAAAACATCAGGCCTTATGGATATCCTTATCTCCAAAAGAGAAAAATTAAACGTATGATTGCAGAAATTTTAGAGGCTGGTATAATTCAACCTAGTCAAAGTTCTTTCTCTGCTCTAGTAGTATTGGTACAAAAGAAGGATGGATTATGGTGCATGTGTCTGAATTATAGGGATCTCAATAAGTTCATTATTAAATATAAATTTCGCATTCCTGTGATTGTTGAATTATTGAATGAATTACAAGGAGAAATTTATTTTGCAAAGTTGGATCTTCATTCAGGATATCATCAAATTAGAATGAAGACTGAAGGTATTCCGAAAATAGTTTTTCGAACACATGAGGGTCATTATGAATTTTTGGTCAAACATTTTGGCCTTACCAATGCACCTTCTACATTTCAAGGGTTGATGCATTCCATTTTCAAACCCTTCCTTAGAAAATTTATGTTAGTATTTTTTGATGATATGCTAATATATTGTAGGTATTGGAAGGATCATGTTCAACATGTTAATAATGTTCTCAAACTATTGGAGGAGAAATAATTATATGCAAAAACCTCATAATGTTTCTTTGGATTATAAGAGGTGGAATATCTGGGTCATTTTGTATCTCACGAGGGTGTTAAGGTAGACCCTAACAAAATTAAAGCCATTGAGGAATGGAAAGCCCCCACAACCATAAAGGAGTTGCGAGGATTTCTCAGGTTAACAAGGTATTATTGCAAGTTTGCTAAGAATTATGGGAGGATAGTAGCACCTATAACAACATTATTGAGGAAAGATGCATTTTCATGGACTCCTGAAGCAACTAAGGCCTTTAAACATATTAAAGAGGAAATGTGTATAGCATCGACCTTAGCTATGCCAAAATTCACCAAAACCTTTATTGTGGAACCCGATGCCTCAAGAAATGGAATTGGTGTTGGTTTAATGTAAAAAGGAAGACCCATTGCTTTTTAAAGTCGTCCAATCAAAGGAAAGTATTTACAAAAATCTATTTATGAGAAGGAAATGTTGGTAATACCAGATGCACTAAAGAAATGGTGAACTTACCTAATGGGAAGAAACATCAAGGTAAAAAACGATCATGATAGTCTTAAATAATTTTTGGAACAAAGAATATCTTTAGAAGAGTAGCAAAAATGTGTCACAAATATGTTGGTTTATGAATTTTAAATCATATACAAAAAAGGGAAGCTAAATGTTGTTGCAGATGCACTATCAAGAAAGGATGAAGGGGTGGAAGCATTTCTTTGTGCCATTTCTATTATCCAACCAGATTGGATAACTGAAGCGAGGGATGAAAGGAAGATGGATGAAGAAGTTTGGAAACTGATTCAGAAGTTGCAACAAGATCCTATTATATTTGATACATTTAGTTGGAAAATTGATTCCTTATGGTAAAAAGATCACTTATATCTTTGTAAGAATTCCCAACTAAAACAAAATATTCTTTTGGAATTGCACACTTCTCCCTTAGGAGGAAACTCTAGATTATTAAGAACTTACCACAGGGTGAATAAAGAATTTTTTTGGGATGGCCTTAAATCTGACCTTCAAAATTTTGTGGCCGAATGTTTGGTTTGCCAGGAAAATAAAGTGGAGACAATTAAGACCATGGGTCTTCTATAACCTTTATCCATTCCATTTCAATGTTGGGAGGAGATTTCAATAGATTTTATTACCGGTTTACCTATGTCCAAATGAAAGAGTGTCATCATGGTGGTAGTTGATAGACTTACCAAGTATGCACACTTTTGTGCATTATCTCATCCATTTAAAGCAAGTACAGTTGCTACTGCATTTATGGAAACAATTCAAAAGCTACATGGAAACACAAAGATTAATGTAAGCGATAGAGATCCCATTTTTACTAGAAATTTTTGGACGAAATTATTTTCTTGTTTGGATACTCAACTATCTCATAGCTCACCTTATCATCCTCAATCTGATGGGAAAACTCAGATAGTGAAATTTTTTTTTAGAAGGATATCAATGTTGTTTTTTATATGATAAACAAACACAATGGGTCAAGTGGTTGCCTCTAGCTGAATGGTGGTCACTTTGTTCTATACCGCAACAAAAATGACCCCATTTATGGAACTTTATGGATATCATCCACTGTCCCTCACATATTCTTTAAGAGAAAAATATAAGGTTCAAGCAGTGGAAGATCACATCGAGCATCAACAACAATTTATCCAACTCTTAAAGGATAATATAAACATAGCACAGAATTGAATGAAACAATAGGAAGATCAACATCGCAGTAAGAAAAGTTTTGATGTAGGAGACTGGGTATTTTTAAAGCTACAACCATACAAAAAAAATATCTCTCAAGCAATCTAAGAAGGATAATAAATTATCACCAAAGCAGTATGGTCCTTACAAGGTGTTGCAAAATATTGGTACTATGGCATAAAAATTGGAGCTTCCTGCTTCTTTTTGAGTGCATTCAGTTTTCCTTATTTCATGGTTAAATAAGGTTATAGGTGAAAAGATTCTAGTTCAAACAATATTTCCAAAACTTGATGAGGAAGGACAAATTATATTAGAACCTAAAGTAGTCGCAGAAACAAGAACTCAACAGCTATGAAATCGATCAATTTCAGAGTATCTCATCAAGTGGAAGAACTTACCCATTGAAGATTCTACGTGGGAGGATGAGAATTCTATACAGGAGAATCCAGGCTACTCAAGCATTGAGGACAAATTTTTTTTTAAGGAGAGGGGCATGTCAGGTCCCTATATTACTAGTATAGTCCCATATTATTGGTATTGTATCCCCCTTATTGTTATTGTTGTAGCCCTGTAACCCCCGTTTTATTATTATTGTGCCCTTATATTATTATTGTTAGGTAGGCTAGGATTAGATTATGACCACATCGACTCCTATATATGGAAATAAGGTTTTGTGATTTGTATCAACCAATAATTGTTCATTTATGTAATGTAAAGGAGGTTGGTTGGTCGAAGTGGCTTATTTCTAAGGCGTTGATATCTATTTTCTTCTTCTTTTGTATATCGTTTCATAACAAGGTATTTAAATTTAATTGGAACCCTTACATTAATAAAAATAAGACGCAATAAATCATTCTAGAGAAAAAGGTTCAATTAAACATTAAATTATAACTAGAAGCATTCAAGAGATCGTATTTCCTAACCAGAATAAATTTTTTAAATTTGGAAAAATTCTTTGAATGGAACATGCAAAAAAATTATTAAGAGTGACCAAGATATAAAATCTAGAAATAAAAAAATCATCTAATTGAAATGAGTGTATTCTTACATAGAAAAATTCGTGTAACACCCTCGTCCCATATCTATCCAAGTAATTGACCAACAAGGGTAAACATGTAACGAGAGGCTATTATGATCTGATTCAAACTCCCAGATCACCTTAAGGAAGTGGACCAAACACCACACAACTACAAAAGCCTTTCACACCTACTACAAGACACCTAGGAGCCATACAAAAATTCCAGAAGGCTATCCCATGAGACAATCTAACCTTTTAGTTCATCAATCCCAGATTCATTCTATTGACATGGGAAAGAGCATGACTAGACACCTCCAAATTCTCACATAACATGGGTATGTGTGCGAATGGGGACTCTTCCTAATAGTTATGAACATATCACCCCGATTTATGTGCCACGTTTTCACGCTCGGGGCTGAAGTCTCTACTTAGAACTCCATGACACTTTCAAGAATGAAAGATAACAATGTAATAATGATGCAAATAAAATTACTTAAATAAGGACATGAATGGACCCCTACTAGCCATGACATCAATTTCATCAAGCATGTCACAAATATGTAATTTACATGTTTAAACAAAAAATATGAGAATAAGGGTCTCATACTAATTTGTGAATCGCTAAGAAGCATTGTTCCCTTATATCATTTCTTGGATTATCATCTATTGTGTCATATATTCATTTCTCATTCATTTACAAATAAAAACATGGTGAGATCCATACATTTTCACTCTGATAAAATAATTCCATAACCAACATATAAACAACAGAAAATATTGAGGATAAAACAACCATAAATGCTAAATAGAATCTAATAAATTTACATATAAATTAGAAATGAAAGGAACTCTTATTCATAAATGAAAATTCTAGCTCGGTATGGGACTACCACGTTCCACCCAACCATAGATTGGGTGAGACAAATATATATTCATCCAATAACCCCTATTCCATATTCGAAGCATGAATGTGGGTCTCAAACCCAAAGAAACATCCAGGGCTTCCAGAGGCTAAACCACCTCACCATCATCAATAGAAAGTAGGATTTACCTCAATCCTTACCAGATCACTAGGCCAAAATAATAAAAATTTAATAACAAGATTTACCATGATGTTGTCTTGAGGGGTCCTAACCCAGGTTCGGTGTTTAGGTTAACCAACAAAACCCTCCTACTACTGGCCCTTTCGGCAGTGACCTGCTTACGTAAGTCAAAGTCTCAACCGAAGTAATATGGGTTGTTGCTGGAACCAGGTTTCCACAACCTAAGAGAGATTTAAATGATGTGGGTGGCCTTAGATATAAAACAATCATGAACATACCTTCACAACACAAGCCCTAACCAGGAAACCCTTAACAGACAGATTTAGGTCATTTATGCAGAAGATATTGCACACAAGCTAAAACAAATTATATAATCCACGTAATAGCTCTTAACATATAGTATTAAAAACCAATAGCACTATATCCATAATTAGGGGATTTTTGAGGCCTAAAATGGGCCTCCTAAGGAAATTACAAAATAATAGTGGAAATAATAAAATAATATTTGATCACATCACAAAATTTTAGGGGGGAGGGAATGTAAAACTATTTTTTCAACTCATATTTTCAACTTATCTCCCTATAGGTTTACTCAAATTTCGAGAAGAAACACTCACTGGATGTGGAATTTGATTTCTCATTCGAGGAGTAACCATGATGCATACTTTCGATGGACCCTGTTACATGAAAAATGAGAAATACCTGACAAACATGATTGAAAACATGTTTTTCATGTATTTCTCAATTTTTGTGTAGAAAGGTTCTGTTGACGGGAAAATATTTCTGGCCAAAGCAGGGGATCTCCCCTGTAAAAAGTCCCGATTATACCTTGAACCATTTGGAATAGGGATCCCGTCTGGGGTGTGGGTCCAGCTACCGCTGATTTCTCCTTTCTTTGGGTCTCGCTTAAACTCTATAAACCTGTGGATACACACTTAATTAGATGATACAAGACATATGATTTATGCATTAAATGTACATATAACACTATGCGTAGCAAGATGAAATAATAAAGCATAAGCGTCGAAGGAAGTGTTGTTAACAACACATCATTGGGGTCATGCTTGTAGGCTGTTCTGACCACAAAAGAAAAAATTCTTTATGGAAAAAATGCCCTTCACTTCTTGGAAGTTTTAAATAATAACACAAATGCTAAGAAAAAAATTCATTAACATTCATTAAGAAAATGAAAAGAACTCAACCATCATTAACATGTATTCAGCAAACTGTCATGCAAATGTGATATGAATTAAAGATACAGTTCCATTAATCTAAAGATGTTTAGAAACTGAAAAATATAGCAATCATACTGCTCATACATATATTAACATCAGATCCACAAAGGGATTTTGAAAAATTCTTGTATTCATACTCATAATTGTATAGTCCTCGTAATACAATGTTCTTAGCTCGAGCCCCCCCAAAAAAAGAAAGGTCATTTGGTAATTCCTGAAGGAAATATTTATAGAGCAAAGCGTGCCCTTTAGGCTCCCTAAATTTTGTATTTCCCGACTGTTGGGCTGCCTTGTGACCCAGTCTATTCTACGACTTGCGGCCTGAGCCACTCATGCAACCTGCGACCCGACTGAACCTTGCGACTTGCGACCCCCAACAATCTACGACCTACAACCTGATATGATTTTGTGACCTCACGACCTAGTCACTGGGTCATTGGGTCACGTCGTCGAGCTTTTAATAGGGAGTGTGACTATGCGACCTGGCAACCTGAGGAAATCCACGACTTGCAACTTGAGGCAATTTGCAACCTGCGACCTTAAGCAAATTTGCGATCTGCGACCTTAAGCGAATTTGCGACTTGCGACCTCAAGTAGATCTTTGGATTTCATAGCAATATTCCTTATCCTGCCTCCTTTGCTTTGAAAAAGGGTCCTCTTTCTTGTTGGGAAAAACTTTGGCTCACTGCACAGACCGACACCTGTAGTCGCATAACTTAGGTTACATGTCTTCATTGACGAATAATAATGTTAGGGGCATAATTAATTAATTGCACAAGTGAAAATGATAACTTTAGACCCCTGTGTGGTCAAATGTTGTGCCACTATGTCATCAGAGAGATTGGCTCGAGTAAGCTTTCCTTGTGTCTTCTTCAATTACTGTAATGTAGATTAGTATATCTGTAGGCTGAGTTTGGAATGCAGACCCAATTAAGGGGAAGTGTAAGCTTGGGAAACATTCTCCTTATGTTCTCCACGATGGAAATTATGATATGAACTAACGATACTTCTTTCATGTTAAAAAATTTGCATCGAGACATTAATAAGGGGAAGGCCCTTTGAAATGGGGTTCAATGAGCGATGATCTGATGATTAAGCATGGAGGGGAAAAATGATTTTGTTAAATAATATTTCCCAGCTCTTGAAATGTGCTCACGAGCCTGCATGTTGACACGACGAATGAAGGTGAGGGCGCTCCTAGGTCACAATGTTGTGATTGAAGTGAGATCATGACTCTGGCTGCCTTCTTGACGGGAGCTCCCGTGAACCTATTGGTAGAGCCACACACTAGCAGTTACCCAGTCATATATCGGATGACCTGGGCAATTAGTTGAGGTGCTGTGATGTGGTAGTCTGACTTGAAGGGAGGGTGTGACTCCTAAGCGAAGTCGCAAGGTTGCAACGTAGTAGAGGTCACATTGTCGGTCCATTACTGAGCTTGTGCGACCCAGCGACCTGAGGGATAATGTGACTCAAAGCTCTTATCTAGGGTGTAACTTCCTAGAGGTCACACAATCGCATCCACACGCCAGTCGCAAGCTTGATCTGCTCCTCAGTTCTGTGACCCAGCGACCCGAGGGTAAATGTGATAGCTTCTTATTTGAGATGTGACTTCACAGAGGTCGCATGGTTGCACTGGCACACCAATGGCATATTTGACCTGCTCCTTAGTTCTGCAACCCAGCGACCAGTTGCATCCTTGATGATGTCTCATCTCCACAATAGATTCAACTACGTCATGGTGGCTAACCTTAGCGCAGTCTCAACCTTAAAACAGTCTCCACCACCGCGCACAGGCATTCATCATGTGCCCATGTTTTCACCGGATATGTTTCCTCGGACTAATAATAAGGTGCTTTATGGGATGCAGGCTTACGCCTCTACACTGTCGTGACTCCCCTTCATATTCCACCATAGGTGACTTTGCAGACCGCTCTCATACCTTGACATAACAAGTCCTGGACTTCAGCAGATGAAAACATACGTCGATGCACCAGAATTATGTATTGAAATGTTTTAGATTTATGATATGTGAAGGTTGAGTTGAAAGCAGTGTATTTTGGAAAGCTTTTATGCAGACATGCCCCCTTCCGCTTTTTCTTCCTCACATTATACGTAAAAATCATTATGCATAAATAGCATTATGAGTTGAAAGCAACGTATTTCAGAAAGTTTTTTCTTTTATGCAAACATGTTTCCTCCACATTTCACGCGTTATTCTGCTCGATTAGTAATCTTAACCAAACATCCCAAAACGAAAAATCGTAAAGGCCACGGTCCTGTACCAAGTATGATTTTATCAAAAATAGATTTTTATGCATAATGCGGTCGACATCCTTCTTTTGCCAAATTAGAAAAAAGAGTATTGTTGTCGTCCTCGAAAATAATGTTCCATATTCATTATTGTGCTCATTCAATAGAGTGTTTCGCTTTTCCTCTCAATATCCATACCCTATGATAATGAAAAAAACAGTTACAGTTGAATCCACGCGTATGCATTCTGGATGAAATTATAACGCAACTCTTATGGTCCCATCCATGCTAGATGACAACAACCACTTGCCATCTCCACTATAACACAAATTGGTGACACGGTACACGTGCCCAACAAGTATGCATACCCGTTGCATGGCAGTGGCATTAAAACGAAGAATCACAGCTATAGTTGCTAGAAGACCATTTGCTGCTTGTAAGGTAAAATGAATATTTATTGCAAGATCGCCTTTAAGGCTGCAACAAATTTTACAATTGCTCATCAGAACCTTCAGGTAAACATCTCAAAGGGAACACATTATCATTGACAAGTGTCTGTGGTGTGACATCTTCTAGTCTGCTGGGTGTTATATGAATTTCAGTTCAAGCAATTTTGTGTGCGACGATGTGAAATGATACTTCTTAAGTTACATTACAATCATTGCATAAAATCCATATCTTCTTTTTCTGGTAGGACTCGACATTGGTGTCGAAGCAATCTCTTCGTCAAGTTTCTCCCAAAACTTTGACATATCACAAAATGGCTAGGAACATACTGGATAACATAACTGTAGGTGTTGTTGCATCTCTTTGAAATAGTCCATATGAATAGCATGCCCTCAAGGTAGTATATTCTAACAAGAACTCAAAACGAATGGGACAACTATGGTGTATTGCTCCTTTTGATGAACATCTTGCTCAGTGTCACAAAGTGCACAAATGACCCTTCAGACTTTGTGTCGAGGAACATCATGTCTCTGTCAGAGCCTTACATTAACCAAATTCTTTGCTTCATTGTGACAGTAACTACAATGAAAGACCTCATTGCAACATGGCGCTCTTAATATGGCATCTCCGTTTAAAATGTGAGAAACTTTTATCTTTCAATATTAAGCGCATTATCATAAAAAAAATTCTGATGCCCAGTGCCTCCCTGTTTCATTGGGTGATCGATGTGTTTTCCTTTAGTCTCCTGGGGTTTCATAAGATCTTTTTATTTTACCCGCAACGCGATGGTGATATTGTTTGACATCTCACCTGTGGGGTCAACTTGCATGTAGCATTATAATATTAGTTAGTTCAAGTTACCTTTTAGAGGACGATCTGCCCCCCATATAATTTTACGTGAGACTATGAACCTAATTGAAATGCTCAAATAGAATGCCTAACGATCTGAGGTGAGAGGAATTCTAATGTACATATTTAATACACAGAAGAGTTTTTATTTCGGCATATGCATGGTGATTTCACACACATGGCGCGGCTGCGGCAAGAGTATGCCGTCATAATGGTGAGAAGGCTCATGAGGGGCTTGGAACAAGTTACGAGGATATCATCATTTATAGGCCAGGTTAAAACCTTAACGGCTAAGCAGGTAGAAGGGGGACCTGAAATTTTAAATATACCCAAAATTTTGGGTGTTGTTGTAGCGGCTACAAAAAATGGCGAACCACTGGTAGAATTTAGCATCTCTGTCAATATCACAACAATAGTCTGAGTCGAGATAATGATGCAAGGGAATGTTGAACAAGTTCTACGCGTACCCTTTTTATTACTTGTGCCTTTAAAGATATGCCCAGTCCTTGTGCCTTAGCTAGGTCTCGCTAATCAAAACACACCAAAGCGAGAGCTCACGGACACCAGTAGATTTTTGATGATGTGAAGAGCAAGGCAGTGGGTTTAATATTTTTAGGATTTTTAAAGTAAGCTTCCAATGTTGCTCCGCTGCCAGCAGGCCTGGACAGTACCCCGGTGGAGTCACTTCAAGAAAACACAAGCATTGCTCCGCTGCCAGGGAGCCTGGTCAGTACCCCGACAGAGTCGTTGCATTACCTCTCTCTAGAGGAAGCCTTTCTCGATCCTTTACCCTTATTTGTTTCATGTGCTTGTAGCACTTATTTTAATGTGCTTGTGGCACTTATTTTTCATGGGCGGATGAGGGATCTCGACTTATTTTATGAGCAAGAGAGGTTTTTTGTTGTTTTACGGAAACTGAAAGATATCCTGATTTGCGTTTTCCCTTGTACCAAACCTTCATATAGCATCTACCATGATAGGAGAAGCGTGAAAAACAGATCATTAAAATTTTAAAGACTATGCTGGGCACAAGGCTTAGGCTACAGGTATTGGGCCATTCAAACTCATTAGGTCTCCCACAAAAAACCAGCTCGTATCTCCTCGGCTAATAAATTTAGAATCATGGACATCTTGTTTAGAATGCGAATTTGGTGACCTGTCCTGCAAGGAAGCTTCCCCTTGAGATAGCCACTGCAACCTCACGCCAACAATGGGGTTATTGTTTCAGCAATCGAGGTAAAACAAGTCCACAAGGCAGTAGGGTTTCAATGAGGGCTCATGTAGTGGTAGGCGATATGTCGAAAATTTTCAAAGCTATGTCAACAACCATCGGAAATTATGTGAGGAAGAAAGTGTATGATGCAATGTAATAGGCGAGGCTCAAGATGCAATGCAACACCATGTGCAAGAACGATTAACCAGTTGTAGGTGGAAAAGGGGGATAATGCAAGTAGTGATTATTTATGTAGCAACAAGAAAATTGAAAAGAAATGAGTGCAAAACAATTGTAACATGATGATGCCTAAGATACTAATCGTAAGAAAAATAGCAGACACACTTTTAAATCATAAAATAAAAAATTTCGCAAGTAAACTAAATTTTTTTTATTAACAGGTCCTAGCTAGCGTACACCTAAAACCCTAGTTTAACCAATGATGCGGTCAGGTTATGTGAAATTAGCTTTCCAGTGCAGCCACTGCATTAGTTCCCAACTTGCAAGAATTACAATGTTCGCAATCAGAGCCAGCATACAAAAGCGTGCACCAACAGCAAGACTTACCTGTAGAGCATGTGCAATAGCAAGAAGGTCATGGCTACTTACCAGAGAATGTCCCAGAGTGGACTGTGCGAGCTGCATTTCACCCTTATCCCGATACAAAACAATATATTGTCGAAGCTTAAAACTATTTGTAAGTGACACAAATCCATTCATGCACAACCCTAGGTCCGATGGGAGGGGAGTAAGCCATTGCCTATTTGCAAGTATATCCACCGGGTAGGATTCATCGAATTGACCTGCAATATCATTATGGTGTTGAGGATGATTAACCTGATAGGATGGTAAGAATAAGAATCTTCCAAGCGAATTATAGATACTTGCGCATCCAAGTGCAGAAGCCCTAATTTTGAGAACCCTAGTTCAGAGTTGCTCCTGGGTTTGGTCAAGGGTATGAGGATCTGAATCTACGTTTAGTGGAACCTGAAATTCCTCACCATCTTGATCAACAGGAAAATAATTGTGATTGCAAAATGTGGTTATTTGAACAATGTCAGTGGGCTTTGTATCAACTTGGCCAAATGTTTGCGCGCTGAGAGATTATAATCTAATGTATAAAATTCTTTAGATTTTCCAGGATGGGGTGGATTTGACGTAAGGTTTTCAGGCAGTTGATGGATTTGCCAAAAATCACATGTTAGTGCCTGCTTGCAACTGGTACTGGCTGGGCAACAACTGGAAATATTAGAGGCAATGGCTGGCATTTTCTTACCAGTGAATAAATTGGGGTATATCGGTTGTTGCACACCAGCTGCTGGGGGATAAGAATATGTGCTCAGGGAAACCTTACTAGAATGAAAGATCTACCCAGATGAAATAATATCCAACATGGTTATGCTGGGAGGAGCATGGTACTTGGGAGTCATTATTTCAGAAACCCTAGGCTGAGAAACCGTAGTTGGAGTTGTTTGAGGGGTCTCATCAGGATCAGAAGGACTACGAGTAACGGCTGACAGAAGAGGAAGTGCTTTGATTCCCTGATAGGTACTCAGATCTTCATAAAGCGGATTATAGTGGGCAAAGAGATACAAGTGACAGTCCTCAGTAGTATGAGTGAATATGTTTTCAGATAAATCGTGATCACTGGAACCATCGATTTGATCAAGTTGGGTACCTAGCATGTTAGGCTCCCCGGGAGTTACCAACTGGGATGGATCAATAAAGAGGACATCTTAAGGTTTCGCAGATAGGAAATTGCTCCTATGGCTGTCTAAAGATTCTGAGCAAGAAAGATCAGATCTAAAAGATTCATCAATTTTGAACTGTGATTGTAAAACACCATTTGCGTGCTTATGATTGTCGCCAATACCAGGAAATTTTGAATTTCTGGAAGAAATTACTGGTGTGGTGGACTCGTGAAATAAATCAGGGAATAATGAATGAAAATATTGAGCTGTAGGGGTGTTAACCATACAAGGCTTTTCAATACGCACATCTGTGTCATTCAGAGAAAACAATGATCTGGCAGGCCTTGTAAGGGAATCAACTTCATCTGGGGTAAGAGTTGATTCATAATCGGTATGCGAATCAGATTTAGGACTATGTCCAAGGAGACATTGAGTGGGCTCGAGGTAGGTTTCATGAACCTGAAGGGATGTTGGGCCCATCTGGTTTTCAAGCCTTGATTCAACAAGGTGTGTGAAAGATTGAGAGGTAGTACAATAGGATTTATCCTCTTGCAAGTGTCTATCATTGCTCGAAACTTTCGAGGTCACAACTCTACTACCTGGAAATTCAGGAGGAGGAGCAGGAATACCATAAATAGCAATACTCTCCTTGGAGGCCTGAATGTGGTCTAGACTCAGGGAGATGGACAAGGAAACATTGGGGACACGGTCTAAATAGCTAGCCATTTGCGGGTCGTCATAGGGAACACTAGGATCAGGCTGGGTTGCTACTTGAAACTGTTCAAGGGAAACGAGGATCACATACCTGAACTGTTCACTTAACAACTTCCAATCAACATCCTTTTCAGGGAAGTCAAAACAATAATGAGAAAATATGATAGAGAATTCATCTAGAGGTTCCCGAGGTTCCATTTTGATGTCATTTAACTTTATAAATACATTTTGAAAATCGTACCTGTGAAAAGCTTTTTTCAATTCACTGGTGAGTTGTTCAAATGAATGGATGGAAGCTTCCAGCAATGTGCGGCACCATTGCTTAGCGCAACCTTCAAGAGTGAGGGAGAAAAGAAAACAAATCAAACCTTCATTGTCAATTTCGTAGCACCCACCAGAGTCACAGAAATATAAAAGGTGTTGGGTTATGGACACTCCGTTTTCACCATCGAATTTTAGCTGGGAGAAGTGATACATAAGTTTATCGGGGATGAAGCATCAAGATTCATCAAACTCCTACAAACATATCGGGAGGATGACTTGGGGACGAGCCATTACAGATATGAGATTAACTATAGGCTCCAAGGGCTCAGCTTGTCATCTGGCCCTCCTTCTAGCGCCAATTATGTTGACGGGAAAATCTGTCTGGCCAATAGAAGGGGATCTCCCCAGTAAAAAGTCCCAATTAGACCTTGAGCCGTTTGGAATAGGGATCCCATCCGGGGTGTGGGTCCAGCTATCGCTGATTTCTCCTTTCTTTGGGTCTCGCTTAAACTCTATAAACCTGTGGATACACACTTAATCGGATGATATAAGACATATGATTGATGCATTAAATGTACATATAACACTATGCGTAGCGAGATGAAATAATAAAGCATAAGCGCCGAAGGAAGTGTTGTTAACAACACATGATTGGGGTCATGCTTGTAGGCTATTCTGACCACAAAAGAAACAATTCTTTATGGAAAAAACACCCTTCACTTCCTGAAACTTTTAAATGATAACACAAATGCTAATAAGAAAATTCATTAACATTCATTAATAAAGTGAAAAGAACTCAACCATCATTAACATGTGTTCAGCAAAATGTCATGCAAATGTGATATGAATTAAAGATACAGTTCCATTAATCTAAATATGTTTAGAAACTAAAAAATATAACACTCATAGTGCTCATACATATATCAACATCAGATCCACAAAGGGATTTTGCAAAATGCTTGTATTCATACTCCTAATTGTACAGTCCTGGTAATACAATTTTCTCAGCTCGAGCCCCCCAGAAAAAAGAAAGGTCCTTTGCTAGTTCCGGAAGGAAATATTTGTAGAGAAAAGCTTGCCCTTTGGGCTCCCTAACTTTTCACTTTCCCGACTGTTGGGTTGCCTTGCGACCTAGTCTATTTTGTGACTTATGACCTGAGCCACTGATGCGACCTGCGACCCGACTGGACCTTGCAACTTGCGACCCCCAACAATCTACGACCTGTGACCTGCCATGATTTTGCGACCTTGCGACCTAGTCGTTGGGTCACTGGGTCGCGTCATCGAGCTTTTAATAGGGAGTGCGTGATCAGGAGATCAAGTCTCTTGAAGAAAAATGCTCAAAAATGAAGTTGCTCAGAATGGCTCCGAAATAGATCGACTGGAAAGTGTTCGGCGAAACGATCCCAACGCCGTGAACATCACTCAAATCCGATGTCGTATGCAGAAGTTATTCAAGTTTAAAGATCTGCCAATTTCAATTAAAAAGGGAAAAATTTGACTTTGGGAAGAAATTATTTTTATTAAAAAAAGAATATTCCACAGAATATTCTGGGAATATTTCATGGAATATTCCACAGAATATTCTGCAGAATATTCCACTCGTGGCCAGTAACAAAGCGCCACATGGCTAGCCCGGAGGCCGCCACGTGGGCCCCAAAGTCGGATTGGCATGGCGTGTACAAAAATTTGTTTATGCAGTCGACGGGTTTCGAACCATGGTCGGGCAGGTATTAACCATCCGTTTTAACCGTTGGGCCGTGCGTTTTATTGTTATTATATTTTGCAACACAGTCATAGATATGGCGTGTTGTTATTTGGGCGGGGCCCAAAAGGGGGCCAGCCCCTAAGGGCCAGCCCCCTCCGTATGGAACCAAAAGCGCGGAACCACAACACTAATTCATTGGCGCACATATAACCGGCGGTTAAAACGTTTGATACGTGACATTGCGTTTTATTAAAAAACGTTTATAATAAATGTAAACCGTTTGCAAACCTCCGACGCATATGAACGTGGAGTTGGATAACTGTTGCATTTAATGTCCAGAGTTAACCGTCCGCTGAATTTAGAGCGCGCCTGACAAAGTTGGAGTAGTTGCCACTTTTAACTGGAGTTAACTCTAGTTCTCCACATTTAGTGGAGGTTGTTTAGCCCAAACTGGCAGATGGAGTAAATGTGGCATAACTTTGGCTAGGAGAGGTCTTTTGAGACAATTTTTTTTTTTATTTTGGGTAGAGATCATTCTGGAGCTGTTGGAAGTGTTTGCAGAGCCACCAGGGCATTCTATCTGCGAATTTTACAGCATTTTTTATCGTGGAGCCATTAGGGCCTAAGGGAAAGAGAGCTGCATTGGACTACCTTCATCCAATGGAGGTGATTTTGTAGTCATTTTAGACTGATTTGGGTCTTCGGAATCTGTTTTTTCAGTCTATTTTTCCATTTGAGGCTTTTATACAGATGTAATCTCATTTTAAGCATTTAATCAAAGGAGGACTGAGCCTAATTAGAGGCTTTTGGACCCAGCGGAGGTAGCCCAAGAGAGGGGTGAACCGCTTAAACAATTATCTGTTGTCACTCTGTATATTTTGGCTGTTTATTTTCAGATTCTGATAGTTTAAACAATAAATTTTCATAAGCATTCTTTTCCCAAACAATTTTATACAGTAAACAAAACTTGTTATTTTATCATCAAACCTCTACACTTCAATTGCAGAACATATATTCTTGCTTATTCACACATAAAAACATATCAATGAATACTTTGAACTTAAAAACAAATACTTTCATTGATCAAGATCATTAGTGATTACATTTTATTTCTTTAGGCAGAGTCTGTAGAAGGGACAGGTAGCCTCCGGATTCATCCTTTCTAGTAAAGGTGAAATATCCGGTGAATGCCCCTACAGTCAATCTCTGTATGAGAAATTCTTTGTTCTCACGATTTCAGATCAGGTTGGTATCGGAGCTCAAGGTTTTGCTTAAGAGTTTGTGAAATTTGTGCAAGTAAATTGTGTTATTCTGCAAAATTTGATGCTTACTAGGCTGAAACTGCAAAGAGGGGAAGGTCAATTGGTTAGAGAACAAGTTAATCCTCAACCAAGGAGGGCTAGATTGCCATTACATCCACCTTCCATTTCATCCTCAGTAGCCTTTGAATCAGCCACAAACATGTCATCCAGAGAAGGAGAAGTACATGAGGAAATGGATCCCAAGGAAGAAGAAAGAGTCTTTAGAAAAGCTTTCTTGGATTTGACTGAGATGGTTAGGATCCTATACCAGGAGAGAAATGACAGAATTGCTGGAGAAGGGTCTAAAAACCAAAGAGAAGAAGGAGATTCTTTAGGAGGAAAGAAAGACAAAGATGAGTCTAAGAAAGGGAATGGATGAAATGGTGATCCTTCATCTCCATCGTCATCCTCTTCCTCCACATCATCCTCTTCTACTTCTGTTAATCAGTCACATAAAAAAAAAACCTCTTTTAAAAATCCTTTGTTAAAGCTTGATGTGAAGTTTGAGTTGCCAATGTTTAATGGTGATGTTAATGCAGAAAAATTGGATAATTGGATTAGACAGCTGGAAGTCTATCTAAGAATTCAGAATCTGCATGATGATGACACTAAACTCCAATTAGCCTCTTTGAGAATGGATGGAGCAGCTTTGGTTTGGTGGGAAGCCAAAACCAGGGAGGAAATTAAAAATCATGGTAAGATAACTCTAACATGGAATGAGTTTATTACTGCTATTAAGAAACAGTTTTATCCTCTTGCTCATATTCAAAAAGCAATCATGAATTGGCAAAGTTTTAGGCAACTTAAAGGTCAAAATGTGCAAGATTATACCCAAGAGTTTAGAAGGAGAGCACTTCTACTTGGGGTAGACTTACAAAGTCAAGACACCTTATTGAAATACATAGGTGGTTTGCACAATTATCTGCAACATACTATCCTAATGTTTAATCCTACCAGCTTAGATGAAGTCTGTGTGCAGGCTACACATTTAGAAGCTAGAGGAAAGAATGCTTTTGATGCTTTTGATGAGGATAGTACTTTTAAAAACAAAGGAAAGAAGAGAGTTGCAAATTCAAGAAAGGACAAAGGAAATTTCTTTTGCAAGAACTGTTCGAAGACTAGTCATGATGAAGATCATTGTTGGAAGCTTCATCCTGAACTGAAACCCGAAAAATACAAGAACAAAAACAAGACCAAAGAAAAGGAGAAAACTGTTGCAACAGTTGAGCAAGACTTAGGGTCAGACTCAGGAGATGAGACAAAAAGCATAGGCATGGTTTTAAAGAACATTAAGGGGAAAGATGTGGTGCAAGACACAAATCCCAGTTCTAGCTCTTTGAATTGTCACAAAGATACTCATGATGAAAAGAGGAGAATAGAGCTTTTCCATGTGAGGGTAATTTCAAAACATACCAAAATTCACACACTATTTGACAGTGGGTCACAAGCTAATCTTATATCTGAAGACTTGGTCAAGCAGCTGAAACTTGAGACCATTCCACATCCGAAGCCTTATCCACTTGGATGGATTTGCAAGGATTCCAATTTGCAGGTTTCAAGGAAGTCCATATTGCGCTTTGCAATAACTGCACACTTTATGGACACAGTGGAACTTGATGTGGTGCCGCTTGATATATCAGGTATTTTTTTGGGAAGTCCTTACTTGTTTGACAGGAAGGCCATCTTTCATCGCCATGAAAACAAGTATCACTTGTTCAAAGATGGTAAAGAGTACATTGTGAGAGCTCACAAGAAGAAGCTGGAATCTTCTTTACTACATGCAGGTCAATTGAAAAGATTGGTTAATGCAAGTCAAAGTCTAACTTTGTTGATGTTGAAACGACCAGATTTTGAGCATTTTCCATTTTATGATGTTGCTAATGATTTGTCTCAGTTTGATAACAGTTCGTATTTTTTAAAATATGATGTTGTGTTGCACGAATTACCTTTTGGGTCAGCTAATGCAGTGAATGAAGTGTCAAAGCAAAGCAGTTCAAGAAAGAAGGACACAAAATTCAACATGGGACAAAGTTGGTTTCAGAATGGTAGAGTTCGCCATGGGAACAGTTTGCAAGGTGGAAGTCATTTTAAGTCTTCTGGAAAGTTTGATCAATGTAGAGAAAGTTTATTTTCTGCAAAGTACAATTGCTATTCTGCAAATTTTAATCATTTGCATCATGCTCAGTCAATCTTAGCAATGGTAGATCAATTGATTCCAGAGACAGGTTATCATTTTCTCAAAAGCTTCAGTTGATGAAATCGGGTAGATTTCAGTTGTTCAAGGGTGGAAGAGCGGAGAATCAGTCTCCACATCATCAGTTTCAGTAATCAGAAAGCTTTTGAGGGTCCAAAAGCTTCCCATTTGGGAGGTGTGATCAGGAGATCAAGTCTCTTGAAGAAAAATGCTCAAAAATGAAGTTGCTCAGAATGGCTCCAAAATAGATCGACTGGAAAGTGTTCGGTGAAATGATGCCAATGCCACAAACGGCACTCAAATCCGATGTCGTATGCAGAAGTTATTCAAGTTTAAAGATCCGCCAATTTCAATTAAAAAGGGCAAAATTTGACTTTGGGAAGAAATTATTTTTATTAAAAAAAGAATATTCCACAGAATATTCTGGGAATATTCCGTGGAATATTCCACAGAATATTCTGCAGAATATTCCGCTCGTGGCTAGTAACAAAGCGCCACGTGGCTAGCCCGGAGGCCGCCACGTGGGCCCCAAAGTCGGATTGGCATGGCGTGTACAAAAATTTGTTTATGCAGTCGACGGGTTTCGAACCATGGTCGGGCAGGTATTAACCGGTCGTTTTAACCATTGGGCCGTGCGTTTTATTGTTATTATATTTTGCAACGCAGTCATAGATATGGCGTGTTGTTATTTGGGCGGGGCCCAAAAGGGGGCCAGCCCCTAAGGGCCAGCCCCCTCCGTATGGAACCACAAGTGCGGAACCACAACACTAATTCATTGGCGCGCATATAACCAGCGGTTAAAACGTTTGATACGTGACATTGCGTTTTATTAAAAAACATTTATAATAAATGTAAACCGTTTGCAAACCTCCGACGCATATGAACGCGGAGTTGGATAACTGTTGCATTTAATGTCCAGAGTTAACCGTCCGCGGAATTTAGAGCGCGCCTGACAAAGTTGGAGTAGTTGCCACTTTTAACTGGAGTTAACTCCAGTTCTTCACATTTAGTGGAGGTTTTTTAGCCCAAACTGGCAGATGGAGTAAATGTGGCATAACTTTGGCTAGGAGAGGTCTTTTGAGACGATTTTTTTTTTATTTTGGGTAGAGATCATTCTGGAGCTGTTGGAAGTGTTTGCAGAGCCACCAGGGCATTCTATCTGTGAATTTTACAGCGTTTTTGATCGTGGAGCCATTAGGGCCCAAGGGAAAGAGAGTTGCATTGGACTACCTTCATCCAATGGAAGTGATTTTGTAGTCATTTTAGACTGATTTAGGTCTTCTGAATCTGTTTTTTCAGTCTATTTTTCCATTTGAGGCTTTTATACAGATGTAATCTCATTTTAAGCATTTAATCAAAGGAGGACTGAGCCTAATTAGAGGCTTTTGGACCCAGCGGAGGTAGCCCAAGAGAGGGGTGAACCGCTTAAACGATTATCTGCTGTCACTCTGTATATTTTGGCTATTTATTTTCAGATTCTGATAGTTTAAACAGTAAATTTTCGTAAGCATGCTTTTCCCAAACAAGTTTATACAGTAAACAAAACTTGTTATTTTATCATCAAACCTCTACACTTCAATTGCAGAACATATATTCTTGCTTATTCACACATAAAAACAGATCAATGAATACTTTGAACTTAAAAACAAATACTTTCATTGATCAAGATCATTAGTGATTACATTTTATTTCTTTAGGCGGAGTCTGTAGAAGAGCCAGGTAGCCTCCGGATTCATCCTTTCTAGTAAAGGTGAAATATCTGGTGAATGTCCTCTACAGTCAATCTCTGTATGAGAAATTCTTTGTTCTCACGATTTCAGATCAGTGCGACTATGCGACCTGGCGACCTGAGGAAATCTGCGACCTACGACTTGAGGCAATTTTGGAGCTGCGACCTTAAGAAAATTTTCAACCTGCGACCTTAAGCGAATTTGCGACTTGCGACCTCAAGTAGATCTGCGACTTGCGGTGATCTTTGGATTTCATAGAAATATTCCTTATCTCGCATCCTTTGCTTTGAAAAAGGGTCCTCTGGCTTGCTGGGAAAAACTTTGGCTCACTGCGCAGACTGACACCTGCAGTCACATAGCTTAGGTTACATGTCTTCATTGACAAATAATAATGTTAGGGGCATAATTAATTAATTGCACAAGTGAAAATGATAACTTTAGACCCCTGTGTGGTCAAATGTTGTGCCACTATGTCATCAGAGAGATTGGCTCGAGTAAGCTTTCCTTGTGTCTTCTTCAATTACTGTAATGCATATTAGTATAGCTGTAGGCTGAGTTCGGAATGCAGACCCAATTGAGGGGAAGTGTCGTCTTGGGCAACATGCTCCTTATGTTCTCCGCGACGGAAATTATGATATGCACTAATGATACTTCTTTCATGTTCAAAAATTTGCATCAAGACATTAATAAGGGGAAGGCCCTTCGAAATGGGGTTCAACCTGAGCGATGATCAGATGATTAAGCATGGAGGGGAAAAGTGATTTTGTTAAATAATATTTCCCAGCTCTTGAAATGTGCTCACGAGCCTGCATGTTGACACGACGAATGAAGGTGAGGGCACTCTTAGGTCACAATGTTGTGATTGAAGTGAGATCGTGACTCTGGTTGCCTTCTTGAGGGGAGCTCCCGCGATCCTATTGGTAGAGCCATGCACTAGCAGTTACCTAGTCATATATCAGATGACCTGGGCAATTAGCTGAGGTGCTATGATGTGGTAGCCTTACTGGAAGAGAGGGTGCGACTCCTTAGTGAAGTCGCAAGGTTGCAACGTAGTAGAGGTCATGCTACCAGTCCATTACTGAGCTTGTGCGACCCAGCGACCTGAGGGATAATGCGTCTCAAAGCTCTTATCTGGGGTGTAACTTCACAGAGGTCGCATAGTTGCATCTACACGCCAGTCGTGGGATTGATCTACTCCTCAGTTCTACGACCCAGCGACCCGAGGGTAAATGTGATAGCTTCTTATTTGAGATGCGACTTCACAGAGGTCGCGTGGTCGCACCAGCACGCCAGTCGCAGATTTGACCTGCTCCTCAGTTCTGCGACCCAATGACCAGTCGCATCCTTTATGATGTCTCATCTCCGCTGTAGATTCAGCTGCATCATGGTGGCTAACCTTAGCACACTCTCAACCTTAAAATAGTCTCCACCACCATGCACAGGGATTCATCATGTGCCCATGTTTTTGCCGGATATGTTTCCTCGGACTGCTAATAAGGTGCTTTATGGGATGTAGGCTTATGCCTCTACCCTGTCGTGACTCCCCTTCATATTCCACCACAGGCGACTATGCAGACCGCTCTCATACCTTGACATAACCAGTCCCAGCCTTCAGCAGATGAAAACATATGTCGATGCACCAGAATTACGTATTGAAATGTTTTAGATTTATGATATGTGAAGGCTGAGTTGAAAGAAGTGTCTTTTGGAAATATTTTATGCAGACATGACCCCTTCTTCTTTTTCTTCTTAGCATTATACATAAAAATCATTATGTGTAAATAGAATTATGAGTTGAAAGCAGCATATTTTGGAAAGTTTTTTTTTTATGCAGACATGTCGCCTTCGCATTTCACGCATTATTGTGCTCGATTAGTAATCTTAACCAAACATCCCAAAATGAAAAATCGTAAAGGCCACGGTCCTGCACCAAGTATGATTTTATCAAAAATAGCATTTTACACATAATGTGGTCGACATCCTTCTTCTTCCAAATTAGAAAAAAGGGTATTGTTGTCGTCCTTGAAAATAACATTCCAAAGTCATTATTGTGCTCGTTCAATAGAGTGTTTCGCTTTTCCTCTCAATATCCATACCCTATGATAATGACAAAAATTGTTACAACTAAATCAACGTGTATGCATTCTGGATGAAATTATAACGCAACTGTTATGGTCCCATCCATGCTAGATGACAACAACCACTTGCCATGTCCACTATAACACAAATTGGTGACATGTTCCACATGCCCAACAAGCATGCGTACCCGTCGCATGGCAGTGGCATTAAAACGAAGAATCACAACTATAGTTGCTAGAAGACCACTTGCTGCTTGTAAGGTAAAATGAATATTTATTGCAAGATCACCTTTAAGGTTGCAACAGCTTTTACGATTTCTCATCAGAACCTTCAGGTAAACATTTCAAAGGGAACACATTATTGTTGACAAGTCTCTATGCTGTGAGATCTTCTGGTCTGCTGGGTGTTATACGAATTGCAGTTCAGAAAATTTTGTGTGCGACGATGTGAAATGATACTTCTGAAGTTACATTAAAATCATTGCATAAAGTCCATATCTTCTTGTTCTGGTAGGACTCGGCATTGACGTCGAAGCAACCTCTTCGTCAAGTTTCTCCCAAACTTTTGACATATCACAAACTGGCTTGGAACATACTGGATAATAGAACTGTAGGTGTCATTGCATCTCTTTGAAATATTCCATATGAATAGCGCACCCTCAAGGTAGTATATTCGATCAAGAACTCAAAATGAATGGGACAGCTGTGGTGTATTTCTCCTTTTGATGAACATCTTGCTCAGTGTCACAAAGTGAACAAATGACCCTTCGGACTTTGTGTCGAGGAACATCATGTCTCTGTTGGAGCCTTACATTAACAAAATTATTTTCTTCATTGCGACAGTAACTACAATTAAAGACCTCATTGCAACATGGCGCTCTTAATATTCCATCTATGTTTAAAATGTGAGAAAATTTTGTCTTTCAATATTAACGGCATTATCATAAAATGTTTTCTGATGCCCAGTGCTTCCCTGTTTCATTGGGCGATCGATGTGTTTTCTTTTAGTCTCCAGGGGTTGCATAAGCTCTTGTTATTTTACCCCAAACGTGATGGTGATATTGTTTGACATCTCACCTGTAGGGTCAACCTTCATGTAACATTATAATATTAGTTAGTTCAAGTTACCTTTTAGAGGACGATCTGCCCCCCCATATAATTTTATGTGAGACTATGAACTTAATTTAAATTCTCAAATAGAATGCCTAACGATGTAAAGCGAGAGGACTTCTAATGTACATATTTAATACACAGAAGAGTTTGTATTCCGGTGTATGCATGGTGATTTCACACACATGGCGCGGCTCGGCAAGAGTATCTCGTCATAATGGTGAGAAGGCTCATGAGGGGCTTGGGACAAGTTACGAGGATATTATCATTTACAGGCTAGGTTAAAACCTTAACGGTTAAGCAAGTAGAAGGGGGACCCAAAATTTTAAATATACCCAAAATTTTGGGTGTTGTTGTAGCGGCTACAACAGGTTCATTGAAAATATGCAACATGGGTACTCCTTGGATGAGGAATTAAATTTTGAAGCTGACGATTAACCTCACTCAAAATTTGAGTAAAATCTTAGTGAGATAAGTTGAAAATACAAGTTGAAAACAAATTATTATTATTATTATTATTTTTTATATTTTTACTTTTTTACTCCAAAAATGGTGAATTATCCCCAATGGTAGACATTATCATCTTGAATCCTATTGGTTCTCATAAATTTTAATTTTGTTGTAAATTTTTCTTAGGAGGCCCATTTTGGACCTTAAAATTCCACTAATGTCAATAACCATTAATCTAAACCAAGAAGCAATTGTGCAATTGAGCTAAACATAAACAATATAGGAACCAAAAATAATATGTAGAAATGATCATTACATAGACAAAATATGCATTTCAGACTCTGATATCAGAAAAAATAGTTCTTTATTCACAAACAGTTTAGATCTTCCATACAAAACCCTTCATTTCACCCTCACACACAACCAACAGGGTCTGCACACTGTAGGACTAAGGTCTCCACGCACATAGCCAACAAGAGCCTTTTAACCACACAAATATGCACAAAATATCACAAAACAACTAGATCTATCATCAGTCATTCATCTCTTATTAAAAAACTAACTTATTTTACTCAATCTAGACTCCTATTTATAGTTTTATCTTGCGCTCATATAAGGTCCTCAAACCATGGTTTGTGGCCCCTTATTATACCCTTTTTACCCATTACAACTCATGAGGGGCTTTGACCCGCCCCAAAGCCCCTTGACCAGTCTTGCGCATGACTAAAATTACAAAATATTTACAAAAATATATCAAAATTGCCTTCAAACCTAGGAATTAGGGGACCCCGCTCCAACAGGCCCCAAATAAAATCTTGTGACTCATCCCGAGTCACAGCAGAACTGGGTTCTTCATCTTGTTCTGGATCTCTTAAATAGCAGCAGTAAAGGGTGCAAAGACGCCCGCACTATCATTCGGTATGCTCTGCATGGTATCTACTAGCTTCTTTGAAGTTAGCCCTTATGCGGCCAAGGTGACACTCTTCAAGGTCTAATTGAGGTTCCTTACTACAACATCCAATTCCTAGGACAACTTCATTTCCTTGTCTGCCCAAGGTTTGATGTGATCATTGACAATCTACTTCTTCTAGAAAGTAAAGAGCTGCGCATCGAGTAACCCCTCCTTGAGACTGGTTGGTTCTTCCCCATTTTTTATTTGTGACAAATGATCAGGTATGACATTTAGTATTCCAAGCTTCACAATAATTTCAAATTCGTACTCCTAAAAGAGAAGCAACCATATGTATATCTCCCCCCGCAACACAGGCTTATTGACCAGGTATTTTAAAGAAGAATTCTCAATGAACATTTTGTAATGCCCTCGTAGTAGATCATGCCTGTATTTTTCCAAAGCATACACCATGGCCAACCCTTCCATTTTTATGGTTAATTAGTTACGCTCTACACTAGAGATATTCCTACTAGAAAAATCAACAAGCTAACCAATGTCTCCTTCTCCTCACTGCGCTAAAACAACCCTTAGTGCTATAGCACATCAATTCACATGCACATGGAAAACCTTTGACCGGTCTGTGAATATGAAGATAGGTGCAGTGACCATTTTCGCCTTTAGCAAATCAAAAATCTTATGACATTATTCATCCAAGAAAAATGACACATCTTTCTTTAGCAACTTCTCCATCGACACAATGATCATAGCATACCCTTTAATGAACTTCTTGTAATAACCAGTGTGTCCTAGGATGGAGCACAGTTGTTTATCATTAGTAGAAGCTTCTACTTTGATAATAACTGCTATCTTCGGTAGGTCTACCATCAGTCCTTGTTGTCGTACTATATTCCCTAACAAAATTCCAAAAGGGACGTAGAATATACATTTCCCCACGTTAAGCGAAATATAGTGCTTTCTACAAGTGTCGAGCATCATGCGCATGTTTGACACTTGTTTCTATACAAATCCAAACACTTTCTATTCATAAAAATATACTTGGAAGAAAGTATGCATGAATTATTTGAATAGAGCCACAACCATGCACAAGGCGATCGCAGGTGCATTTTTCAATCTGAAAGGAATGATAGTGTACTAGAAAGGCTCCCATTCTGTTGTGAAGGTGGTCTTCCTATGGTCTTCAGGCTCAATTATGATCTAATAATACCCCGAAAATCCATCAGTAAATGAATAAGCTTCTTTTCCTCCTAAATTATCTAGGATTTCATCAGAAAATGTAATAGGGAAGGGCTTATGCACACATGCATCATTTATTTTGCATAGATCGACACAAATCCTTATCTCTCTTATGGTCTTCTTATCCTCAACCACCATTGGGCTTACCCAATCAGACTGTTTTGCTGGCTCAATGATGCTTTCCGCCACCATATTTTCTAATTCCTCCTTCACTTTTTGCTTATATTTGGTATTCAATCGTTATGGTTGCTCCTTGACAGGTTGCACATCTCACTTTAATGTGATTTTAGTAACACCCAGGTCCCCTACAATCCCCTTGATCCAAGAGAACTTAGTAGGAAATAGATCTTGATACTCTGTCAGCAGCTCCACAATATTTCCTAATGTATCATCATCCTAGTAATCCCCAATTTTGCCCAAATAGGGCTACTCTTTTGTCCCAGCATTGACTTCCTTCAATTTTAGAGGTCCAGTGACATCCACCATCCCTAATGCGGTTCCTGCGACTGCGTCCTCTCCCTCAGATTCAAGGATGTTAACATTTCTTGGGTCATCTTCATTATCCTCTATTGAAAATTTCCTATAGTTGTCAAAGTCTTACATATGTGCATCCCAGGTCAGCACAAAACATTTATTTTAGGGTTAGGATTTGTCAAAGACAATGGCATAAATATCCTGTAGGGCTTCATCCAACTTCTCCAACCCCTTAACCAAGCCAAAGGTTGCCAGGAAATCCTCAGTCATCTTAGTCTAGTGGCAAGTGCCTTGGTGTAGCTTAGCTTCTAGATATCAGGTGGTGGGTATCGGCCCCAAAAAATCAATGAACCTATGAACCCACTCATTCCAGATATTTTCATCCCATACCTCCATCCACATGGCCAGGTGCTTGTGCGGATCTCCCTGACCATAAAATAACTCAGTTGGTGGGGTAGATGGAGGGTCAAAGCATAGTGTGATCATTTTTCTACATTCCTCCCAGTATTTTAAATCTCCCTTGGGCGTCTCCCACCAACGCGCTGGAGTGGCGCACATAGCCAAATCAAGGGCTCGAAACCTTCGTTCCTCTAGCACGACCTTTTCAAATGATGCTAGAAACTATTTGACACTACCAGAACCATCAAAATAGGGTAATTATCTGACCTTTGAGGAGATGCATTGGAAGTTCTTCGTGATCTTGAGGCAGCGCAACACAGATACATTGCAAAAATGATTCTACCAGTTCTCCATCTTTCCATATGAATCTGAGAAACACGAGATATCCTTCTCCCAATTCAACATGTCGTTAGCTGTAGGTTTGATCCAATATCTGTCTCGTGCAGTAAACTTATAAATATGGTTGACATCATCGCATGGAAAATTTTAGGGGCTAATATTCGTAGGTGGGCTAACTTTTCATGGTTTTTCCAAAAAAAAGATTGGCCAATTTCCATTCTTTTATAAAAATGATTCACCCAAATTTTACAGTATATAATTATTTTACATTAAAAATCACTAACATTATATAGAAAATATGTATAATATCATTATAAATTTGAATAATTTTACAAATACATCAATAAACATTTTATAGTTTGCATATTAGGGATTGATGAGATTTGCCAATTTTTTATACTTGAAGATAATTTAAGATCCTTAAATTATCCCTGCGATCATCCCCTTCACGTAGTAGTTTTGCATAGCATTCCCCTTGTGTTGGATCCAGTGGGAATATCACTCACATACCATCATTCTAAAAGATCATGTTTCTACGCTTCAGGTTGACGATGCCTCCCATGTCAATGGCCCAATCCAATCCTAAGAGTATAGGGTAGGGGTTTTCATCATCCAAAATTTGTATTACTTCGAAATCCACACATACCTTCACTCTAGCAATGTCAACCATGACCTGTGGAAGCCTTCCAAGTGGAATCGTCTTTTGTTGATTAACCATGCGTAGCTAAATCGTGGACCATTCTAACTTTGGTTCTCCCATTTTCTGCCAGGTATGCTTAGGTAAGACATTTTCATCATACCCTAGATCCAAGATGACTTGATCCCTCTCATACTCTCCAATATACACAATCATGCTCATCTCCTGACCAGTTCTCTTCTTGTGCTTATAAATATTGTTCACGACCTTGGTCTCCATTTGAGGCACTTATTTTTCCACAAAACTCTCTATCAGGGCCTGAAGATTATCTACTGCCTTATCATTGTTCAATAGCTTAATGTAGGATTGCAGGAATGGTTTGAATTCATCATAATAATTTGGTTCTGGGATAGACCTTGATGTGGACATGCCTACAGCAGTAAAATCCATCCTGGCCCTCAATGAAAATCTCTTTTTTTTTTTTTCTGCACGTCGAGTCCTTCCTTATGTTAGACGCCTTTCTGATCAACGTCTCTACGTAAAACCTTTTCTTCATTTCCTCTGGTGGAAACACCACTGCGTGTAATTACATTTACACTTGGACCATCATCGTGTGGTTCATATTTAACCATTTCTATGTTTTTCGTAGGCATTTGTTGTTTTTCCTCCATTTTAGCTTTTAATACAAGACAATATTCAATTACATGATAAAATTACCTACAATACCTGTAGGATTGTCATGTAGGGTTCGAAAAGTCACGCGCATAGTTTCCAATGTCTCCACAGTTATAGCAAATTAATTTATGTCTTCCCCATCCAGAGGGAAATGCAAATGATGAAGGGTCAGCCCGCACCCTATATAGGTTTGCATTTTCTATCATGAGGTCAAGCATTTGACAGTGGTGCTGATTGTGGCCAACTCAACAGAAAAATATGCACCATTGTTGCTTCAGTTCTGGCATATATGCTCCTAACCATGGGAAATGGTCTTTATAATGTTGTCCAGACACCCTAAAATCAATGCAACATAGTGTGGGGCTACTAGGCCCAACAACATCCCTGGGGCACAGTGGACTTGTTCCCCCACCTTGCAGGTAATCTGAAAATAGAGGGAATTGATATTTGGTGTGGCTAACACCTTTGCAGCATATGCACCACACATCTGTGCTAGATTATTTACCCTAGTCCCTGCGTAAATCTTGAATTTATAAGTGCATAGCTTCTAATTGGCTTTGAATTTGCAGCGCTACAATTTGAGCATATTCTCTAGATGCAACTTCTAATTTCATGGAAATTTCCATGGCTTCATCCCGAGAATCAATCTTCTACCAACCCATAAGTCCGCACAAATGTGGCAAGAGCATGGAAGTGAACCATTCCTTATGTTTCTTATCATCGTAGGAAAATCCTCCATTGTCGATGGTTTGCTTCAGCTGTCGGTCAACTTCCCAAACTAATTTCTTCGGCCCTTTCTTAAAATATTTTAGTTCTATTGTGCATTGTGAATATGAATTTAGCTTCTGAAACTACTTCTTTAGGGCATCCTTAATCTGCTGAACAATGTGATATACATTTTGAGGAATGTATCCCATGAACCAATCCAAAGCACAACCTTCAAATGCCATAGCAAATTGCTATCTCTTGTCAACATCAATATTAAAATTTCATCGAGTCTGCACCACATTAGCTACAAACCAAAATTGATCCATATCTTCATCCCCCACACCCTTAAATGTGGGAAGCTTCATATGCACGACCATATCTTTTGTAGGTGGGTTTGATGGTGGGGTAGGAGATGTCTTACCCCTGCGTGAGTTCAATGGGAGCATAGTAGGAGAGCTACTTTCAGCGTGCATAGCCTCGATTTTTTCTAGACCAGGTGAGTTTCTTAGAGGGCTCTATATAGATATGTCCCCTCTCTGGTTGAACCGATAATATTTTCTGCTGCGCATAGTGCTTTTGATCTGATCAGGGTTCATTCACTCTATGTGGCTTCACAAAATACCATTTTCACACAATAGCATCTTAATTAGGATAGGAAAATTTCGTAATAATTTACCTCTCAATCCCTTGAAAAATATCCTTTCAGCTTCAGAATATGATGCAAATTGATCTACTTCAAATTTTGTCTTGAACCCACCCAATATGATGTCAACCCAGTGATCTACAGTCTGCGTGATGGAATCATCAATCTTTTCCAACTATTAGATCAATTCATGGATCCACTATGTGACCTTATTGTCCTTCCAACAGGTTTGGAATTCTGCTAATATTGACCACCAATCCTACAATTCGTGCGCAAATATTACGAATAAGATCTCATGCACTTCTGTGAAAATATACTTCTTCTTCCACTCTTTAGTAGATAACTTATTACTTTTGTTTTTTTATGGAAAGTTCGTGAATCTATTTTTCAAACCATTCCTCTATTTCAGGTTTTAAGGTTGCCACTAACCTTTCAACGTCACCCAAACTCTCTCAAAAATATCTCGGTCCCATCAACGGAACCATTTTTTTTCTTTAGGGGTCTTGACCCAGGTTTGGAGTTGAGGTTAACCAACAAAACCCTCTTACTACTATCCCTTTCGGCAGTGACCTACTTGCACAAGTCAAAGTCTCACCTGAAGGAGTATGGGGGGTTGATGGAACCAGGTTTCCACACCCTCAGAGATATTTAAATGATGTGGGTGGCCTTAGATCTAAAACAATCATCAACATACCCTCACAACAGAAGCCCTAACAAGGAAATCCTTAACAGACAGATTTAGGTCATCTATGCAAAATATCTTGCGTGCAAGCTAAACTAGAGTCTATAATCCACGTAACAGCTCTCAACAGATAGTATTAAGACCTAATAGCAATAGATCCTTTCAATAACAATTCATCGAAACCCAGAAGTAGTTGTGTAATTGAGATAAACACAGACAATACATGAATCAGAAATAATATGAAGAAAAAATCATAAGATAAACAATAGATGAATTTTAGACTCAGATATCAACAAAAACAATTATTTATTCATAAACAGTTCATATCTTCCATAAAAAACCCTTTAGTTCACCAATGCACACAACCAGTGGGGTCTGCACATAGTAGGACTAAGGTCTCCATGCACAGAGCCAACAGGGGCTTTTTACCCAGACAAATCCACACAAAATATCACAAAACAACCAGATCTATCGTCAATCATTCATCTCTTATTCAAAAATTGACTTATTCGACTCGATATAGATTCCTATTTATACTTTTACCCTACACTCATCTAAGGTCTGCAAACCATAGTTTGTGACCCCTTGTTCTGCCCTTTTTACCCATTACAACTCATGAGGTGCTTTGACCTGCCCCAAATCCCCTTGACTTGTGCTGCACATGACTAAACTACAAAATGTTTACAAAAATATATCAAATTTTTCTTGAAAGCTTGGACTTAGGGGACCCCACTCCAACACATGATATCCACAATATCACTAAGCCAAAAAATGCATGGATGCCACCAAATTTTTCCACCTACACCATGAGGAATTTTCTTGTTTCCTAGTCTCTAAGCTTTACCACAATTCTCACCGAATCTCAAGGCCCTACCCAAGACTCCACCCTCAAGGCTTTACAATAAATCCCATCCCAGGATTCCTCAGCCTAGTGGAGAGCACCCACCTTTGGGCTTTACCATATTGTTACACCATTTTTTGGTCATCCAACCCATTATCATTATATGGATCCAAGTACACCATGTAAGACCAATTTTACCCTAAGTAAAATTGCTTTCACCATAAAAATAACTTAGTAAACCACCTTTATTAAGTTTTTTATGGTCTAAACAGGAAACCCCATGAGGAAATATTAAATAAATCTACATTTGTTTGATTTTCCTCAAGGAATAATTAATTAAAAAATAGTTTGATTAATATTCCTGGTTATATTTAACCCAAAAAAAGGAAATTAGTTAGATAAATCATTATTTATCTTATTATTTCCTAAACAATAGTTATTTAAACCTTATTTATATAATATTATTTGTTAAATATGACTAAAACATCCATAAATAATCCAATAAATCATTATTTATTGGATTATTACTCAACCACATCCTTAAAATGATAAAAAAATAATTTATTTATTTATTATTTACAAATAAAGGGATTTAACGCAAGTCAAATTCCTTTTCCCTCCAACAAATATAATAAAATATTCCATAAAAGTTGGATCTTGATTTGGTTAATAATATTTTAATTATGCACCAATATCTAGACTAACTCAATATTTTGTTATAAATAGAAGGGTTTTCCCATTCATTTATCACCTTTTGTTGCCTAAAGATCACTCTGGATCTATAGTTTTGGTCTCACTATTGATCCACAATCATAGTCATATTTTGCTACTATTTTTGTCTAGGTTTTCTACACCATCAAGAGAGAGGAATTATAGATCTGAAGTGCTAAGGACTTTCAAGAAACCATCCCATTGAGGAGAACTGGGAACACCCTCCTGTGTTTTCCTCCCAAGTGCCCTTAATACAAAATTCATTCAACATATTCTTGTCTTGTCTATTGGATGCATGGAGTAGATATTTTTTTTTCTACTGTTTAATCTCTTCTAATGCATAGATCTATATTTTTTTAGCATTTATCTTGATCACCTAACTGCAGATCTGAAGATATTGGCAGCCATATTTTTTGTTAGGGCTATTTGTTATGCATAGCTAAAGTGGTCTTTTTTCGTATGCTTGGAATTAAGATTCATACTAACACATATATCCTACCACACATCGGTCAAATATTCCTAGGCCCATCAAGGCAACACAAAATATCACTTTACCGCAACCCAGAGTTCGGTTCAAGAGTTACTAGTCCATGTTTTCTTTCATTCAGAGATCTGCCTCACTCAGTTTCAAATCCATTTAACAATCCAACTCAACCAACACATTGGAACCCCATCAAACCATGGTTATCCGCAAATGGAAAGGATTGGCTGAAAAAACTGTCACACCTAGAAAAAACCATGGCCATGATAGAAAGAGAACCAAGAACAAACATGCAACACCATGCATACCAAATATAGCAAGGAAACCAAACATGAAAATCGATACCTGCTAAGAATCTTGCTGTAGTTGCTTAATCCTGCTCTTCCTTGTTGGATATCTACTTCCTCTTTGACTTATTTTCCTTTCTCGAATCTTTTTAGAGCATAAATGTTACATTTGACGAAGATGGCATTCTAACGAATAATGATGAGGACCCAAAATCTTTGAAACTTGAGATAGAGGCTGAAAAAGACATATAGAAAATTCTAGAACAAGTAGAAACTGCCAACCAAGAAAAAGTAAATAATGATCATCAAGATATATAGGAATAACACTAAGAAGCTCCTCCAAAGAGAACAAAAGAATGGATTCAAAAGAACCATCCATAAAATCAAATCATTGGTGACATAAATAAAGGTTGACATCTTCGTTCATCACAACAAGATCACATTTCCTTTCTAGCAACCTTTGAGCATATTATTTTTGAGGAAGCCAACCAGAATGAACATTGGGTTGCAGCTATGAATGAAGAATTGGATAAAATCAAGAAGAATAACACTGGGAATTAGTTCCATGACCAAAATATAAAAATTTCATTCAGACTAATTGGGTGTTCAGGAACAAATTGAATGAATATGGGTAGGTTACCAGAAACAAAGAAATATTGGTTTGCAAAGGCTATGCACAAGGGGAAGGAATTGATTTCGATGAAGAATTTGCACTAGTTTCCAGAATGGAAGACATCCAAATGTTTCTCTCTTATGCATGTTCAAGAAAAATCAAATTCTACCAAATGGATGTAAATTCAACATTCCGGAATGGCGAATTAGAAGAAGAATTTTACATCGGGCATCATGAAGGTTTTCTACTATCAAAAAAAGAAGACTATGTTTGCAGGTTAAAGAAGGCTCTATATGGTCTCAAGAAGGCTCCCATAGCATGGTATGCTCATCTTGATGGATATCTACCTCAACAAGAGTTCAAGGAAGGTACTACTGATAGCAATATTTATGTACAAATAGAAAAAGTTAATTTAACAATTGTTGAGGTATATGTGGATGATATAATCTTTGGTAGCAATGATGATTGAATAAGTAAGAGATTTGCTAGAAATATTGAAAGTGAGTTCGAGATGTCTTTACTTGGTGATATCACATACTTCTTAGGGCTTCAAATATCTAAGAAAGAGAAAGGAATATTTATATGTCAAGGCAAGTACATCAAGGAAATGCTCAGGAAATTAAAAATGGAAGATTGCAAACTCATCCTTACTGCGATGGTAACAGGTTGAAAATTGAGCACAGAGGACTCATCTAAGGATGTGGATCAGAGGTTGTATATATCTATGATTGGTAGTTTTATATATGTAAAAACCTCCCGACCAGATGTTATGCAAGCAGTTGGACAAGTAGCAAGATTCCAAGAAACACCAAAATAATCCAATATTATTGCCGTCAAAGAATTCTTCGATATCTAAAGGGCACAACAAAATATAGCTTATGGTATACCAAGAGTAATAGTTTAATTATTCAAGACTTTACATATGCAAATTGGGTTGGAAGCATTGGTGATCATAAGAGTACTAGTGGAGCAACATTCTATATAGGTGGTTGTCTCATATCATGGTCGAGCAAAAGGAAAACATCAAACTCCTTATCTACATGAGAAGCAGAATACATTGCAACGACAACTTGTTATACTCAAGTCTTTTGGATGAAACAAAATTCACAATATCTTCAAGTACAATTCACTGAGCCTATTCACATCTTCTGTGATAACACTAGTTCCATAAGCATCTCTAGGAATCTTGTCACACATTCAAGAAAAAACACATTTCGATCAAATATCATTTTGTTAGAGATTAAGTCGCTGAAAAGAATATCAAACTTGAATATGTTGGTAAAAAAGAATAAATCACTGATATATTCACTAAACCTTCACCTCACGAAGAATTTGAATATCTTCACTGGAAGCTTGGGATTCTCCCAAGTTCTCATTATCTATACTGGAAGTAGAATACATTGCAGTGACAAGTTTTTGTACTCAAGTCTTTTGGATGAAACAAAATTTGCAATATCTTCAAGTACAGTTCCATGAGCCTATTCACATATTTTGTGATAACACTAGTTCCATAAGCATCTCCAACAATCCTGTCATGCATTCAAAAACAAAACACATTCCCATCAAATATCATTTTGTTAGAGAGTAAGTTGCTGAAAAGAATATCAAACTTGAATATGTTGGTACAAAAGAACAAATGGCTGATATCTTCACTAAAACTTCACCTCGTGAAACATTTGAATATCTTCACTAGAAGCTTTGGATTCTCCCAATTTCTCATTAGATTTTCCTTATTCAGGAAATAAAGGGGGAGTGGAAGTGTGTACAGGTCCACAAGATGGTTGTGTTTCAAGGGGAGTTACCCTTTGCCATTGATTTCAAAGGGGGAGGGAATGTTGTAGGAACAGGTGTCATGATCACAAGGGGAGTACTTGTGTTTCCATTAATGCGAAATGGGAATGTTTTTGATTAGTGGTTGTTATTGATGTGAACCAAAGAAGCACCACAGGCTACCTCGATATTGCATGGGAATTTTTACCTACCAAATTACAATATTCCGAGTCAAGGATATTTTTGATGGTTTCTACTTGTCGATATTTTTCCATTGATATATGGCACACCATGCAATTCTACACGGTTTGAGAGATATTCATGTTTAAAGTTAGTAACCCAAGTTAGTGGGCTAAAACCCCATGGGGTGGCCGTGTTCATTGAACAACCAATAATTAATAAATTTTTAAGCTCATAAAATCCCTCCCATGTCCACTTTTTGAAGACCCTCTCAACCTAAGAATTGATATAAATTTTGATCCTCATATCCTCCTCATGTAGGGATTTTGCTACTTGAAACAGGTCATCATGAAATTTTTGCTATAACTCTTTCTATAAAATAGTTTAGATGGTGAAATTTTAATCATGTGAATCCAAAAGCCTAGGGAAGCTCATGTAAAAATTTCAGATCATGGTTCAAAATTTTTTCGGAGATATGATCTGTGGAAGTTAGGATTTTTGTAGGCTCCTAAACTAAATCTAAAAGAGGTGACCTTGGGAAAATTGTCATAACTCTCTCTCTCTGAGAATCAGATCGAAATTATGTAAAAAGTGGCGGATAGTGCACAGACTATATTTTTTTATATCAATTTCAGAGTTGAAGGAGGAAACATTGGCATGTGGTATTCTGTAAAAGTTCGATCTACTGAACTATTCCATAATTAGGACATTGTGAAAGATTAGGTGTAACTTTGCCTTGAATAATCCAAATTGGGTTAGACCTGTGTTATTGTAAAGAAGACTCATAGGGATATAACACAACCAACAATCACATATTGGGGATTTGAATTAACAACGATACATCAGACTCAATATCAAGCTCCTAAAGGGCAAGAAAAAGCTAAATCATGTGTTGTCAAGGGCTGCAAAAGACCAGAATTTCTAGGGCAGCAAAAAAAATAAAGGTACAACAAAACGATGCAGTAGAGGTAAGCTCCATGTAAGTATATTATATATATATGCATTTTCATCTCTTAATTTCATTCGGTTATTTGTATTCTAATTTGTTTTTTGTTTAGCACTAACATATGCTCTAGAGGATAAGGTAAGTTTTTCTATCATCATGTCATTGGTATTTCCTTGAATACTTTTTGCAGGTATTATATATTGATAAATATAAGACTCAATGCATGATATAATGTTATGAAGAGTGAGAAAGAATACCATGACAAAAAAAAAATCAAGGTGCAGAACAACAGTAGGAAGTTCACCACTTGAAGTATTCAAGTGGGAAACACAACATATAGTCATTGTAAAGGTATCATTGTACTGAGTCATTATATAAGAATAATTTTAAAATTTGTGCAAGTGTCTATCTACCAAGAATTGGAGAGCCATTGTCGGGAGGTCTAGGATCATCATTAGGTGGTTGTGTCATGGTTCGGGTTATGGGCTAGTGTGTCTTCTTCTTCTACATCCTTCTATATAATTGTAAAGTGGACCATTTTCCCTGGTACGAGAGTCCATTATTCATTTATTCTTCTATAGGTTTGTAGGGTGGTGATATTCTGGTGCATGAAGTCACCAATAGGCTTAAGCCTGTGGAAAATTCATGGTGGTAGGGCTGTGCTAGGGTGAGTTGTAGCTCATTGGGTGTTGGGGCATCCACTCAGTTGACTATTGAAGAATTTCAGGTGTTTGAGCATCCATCTAGTGGGAGCTGAAGAATAATTCTTTTCTAGATTCTAAGAAGTTAGAGCTTTCTTTTCAATTGGAGTTAAATATTAAAGAATTATTAGAAAAACTTTCAGGTGGTATTTGTCCCAGAGGGGGTTTCCACCTTAGAAATTGTGTGCATTGTGTTCTTTTTGTTTACTGCTATCATTGTACAAACATTGATAATAATTTAAGATTAATTAATGATCTGAAAGATTAATAATAATACTATTTGAAATGAATATTGGTTCACCCCCCCTCAGCATTTCCAACAATATTATGTGAATTTTTCATTAACATTTTTTATATTATGTTAATTCCTCAAATAGAATCATCCTCAATCACTCTTGGTCACAGTGGCTTCACTCAATGAACCTCTAACATATCACTTGTGATCATAGCATATTAAAAACACCCTTAATTTGAGTATGTATCGGAAAATTCCTGTAAAAATCACAATATTTAAGCCCCTACCAATATAAACCCAACACACCTTCAAAATTTAGAAATCCCCTACTTTCATTATATATTGTAGGTATCCATATTTTCATTAACATTTTTTACATCCATTTATAATTTTTCCTTAAATTTCATCTTTATTTTTTATACCTACCAATATAAAAACCATTCACCCCCTATATATCCCCCTATATATTATGTTAAATTTTCCTCATTATATATCCCCCAATATGAACCCACGTGCTATAATATTTCTCCCACAGTGAATCCCCCATGCTCTTGGTAACCTTTTTTGTAATCAAATTTGACCAACAGAAGGTACTCGTTGCAACTCCTCTATTGATGGATCACATGGATCCTTAACATATACTCCATTATCGTACTGACCCTCTTAGTTTTTCTATCTAGCCGTGGATAATAAGTTGTATTAAATGGAAACTCTATGACCAAACTTGTAAGAAACTCCTTCCAAAACATGGAAGTGAATTTTTCATCCCTATCTAACAATATTTTTTGGAACACCATGAAATCTAACCACGTCCCTGATGAACACCTATGCCACATCACTATCTGCATACGCATTCTTCACTATAATGAATTGTGATATCTTATTCAACCTGTCCACCACAAACATGATCGATCCATGGTTTCTAGATGTCCTCGACAAACATGTAATGAAATCCATGCAATTGACCCCAAATTTCCACTCTGGAATCACAATCGGTTGTATTAGTCCACTTGGATGCCTACACTTTGCTTGTACGTGCTAACAATCCAAATATCTAGCCACAAACACTACCACATACTTATTAAAATTTGGCCAATTATAGAATTTATTTACTACATCCAATGTCTTCCAATATCTTGGGTGGCCTAAATATGGTTTTGCATGAAACTCCCTCAATATCACCTTCTTGAGCTCACTACTGTCTGACACATATATCCTATCCCTAAATCTGATCAAGACATCTATTGAGACATGATATTCCACATCCTGTGTAGCTATACCACTACCTGTACCTGAACTCTATTGCAACATGTTCCTAAGATCCATATACCTCATATCCTACTAACCTACTTGTAAAATATGATCTTGTAAGTTTTTCCAATAGGAAGTCATAGTTGCGATGTGATTTACCTATATCCACTTGCTAAGAGCATATGAAACCCTCCTCTCTTTATCTTTGATTTACCTGATCTTGAATTTGAACTCACTGATTCTGGCCAACCATCTAGCTTTCTTAGCATTAATATTTGGTTCATCAAATAGATACCTCAAACCATTGTGATAAATGATCAATAAAAATTATATGCCTATAATATAGTGGCTCATAGTTCTAGTCGTAATATAGCTGGAAAATCAAGAACATGTGTAATATAGTTCCAGTCTTGCTCATTTAGCTTTTGTGACTCATAACATACCACCAGTCCTTCCCACATAAGAACTCCACCAAGTCCTCTCTTGCAAGCATATATACATTCCACAAACTCTTTTTCTGGATATGTGATATTTAGCATTGGAGCATGTGTCAACAACTACTTCAAATGATGAAAACTTGCCACAAATTCCTCTATCCATTCAAACTTATTACCTTTCCTTTCCAATTATTTAATAGGATAAGGAATATGTGAGAAGTTTATGATGAAACTCCTATAATAGATTGCCAAATCCATGAAGGAACTTACCTCATCCACTTTTCTTAGAATTTATTGTTGAGTTTGTGTTATACTCTTTCCATGACTAGAAGCAGGCACGAAGAAAGGGGTGAGAGGGTGGCAGCAGCCCCCCTATATGAGGACCGAGGAAAGCACCCTATGAAAACTTTTTTGGACGCTATTTTAGGTGGGAGGACCCGCCTATGGTTTTTTACATGGTTTTGGGGCATGATAGTTTTCTGCCCCAGGTATTTTGTAGATCTGGTCAAGGGAACTACGTTTATTTTCAAATCTAGGGTTAATGGATTGGGGTTTATGAATGCTTAGGCATGTATCTATATGTGTTATAATAATAAAAGTAATATAATGAAAAATAAAGCTGTTAGTCCCAATTTGGGATGCAAGGGAAAATTATTTGTGTATAGACATTTTATGCTTTATGCTCTTGCTATTGTTTATTTTTTATTTTGAAGAATCCGTTTGTAGGTAATTTATATACAAGGTTAAGGTATACCCTGCCCACTCCATGGTACCTCTTATCTTTTCTGGATCTAATGCTACGCCTTCCTTGGAGACCACATATCCCAAGTAATTTACCTCAGTCTAAAAGAAATTACACTTTCTAAGCTTGGAATAAAAATGATGATCTCTTAGCAATCTCAATACTCCTACTAAGTGTTCAACATGGTGTTTTTCATTTTTAGAATATACCAATATATCATCAATGAATACAATAACAAACTTTTCCAAATAAGGAAGAAACACATTATTCATCGAGCACATAAAGGTAGCTGGAGCATTGATTAAACCAAATGGAACTACAAAAAACTCATAATGCCTATGCCTGGTTCGAAAAGTGGCCTTGTAAATGTCCTCTTCCTTAATGTGTATGTGATTATATCCTAATCTCAGATCAATATTCGATAAAACTACTGCTCCCTTCAACTGATCAAACAAGTCATCAATCGTAAAAAATGGATACCTATCCTTGATGGTCACCTTATTCAACTGCCTAGAATGAGTGCATAATTTAAGAGTACCATCCTTATTCTTCAAAAAAAATACCAATGCACCCCATGGTGATACACTTGGCCGAATGTATCCTTTGTCAAGAGTTTCAATAACTACAACTTCAACTCTACTAACTATGTATTTCTCACCTACAAGGTACCTTTGATGTTGGCACTGCCCCTAGTACCAACTCAATAGAAAAATATACTTCCCTATGAGGTGGAAACTCTAAAATCTCTACAGGAAATACATATTGAAATTGATATATAATTTAGTACCTTATCAAAACATCTTCATCCTCAAATTCCTTACCTTTCTCACTATAAATGTGCACTACAAATAGCACAAACCCTTTCCTATGACTATGCTTGGCATGCATAGATGCAACCATTCTCACCGATGTTGTTTTCTTCTTACCCTGTAAGAATTTATTTTCCCCATTTTCATCCAAGAAGAAAATAGCCTTGTCATAAAAATACACCTTAGTCCTATGAAGATACAACTAGTCCATACCCAAAAGCATGTTCAAATGTGCTGATGGAGGAATACCATTTAGTCCAAACGCACAAGATCTTACCCAATGATGAACTCGCTTATTTGTACCAGTATCCATCTGCACTAACCAAGACTCTGCGTGCACTTATTTATTCAAACCAAAATTATCCACCAAGTAAGGATTAAAATAAATATAATTACATCCAAGGTCAACCAAAATAGAAATAAATTGATCACAAAGCTTACCGTCCATCTCAATCATAGATTCCTTATGGTATTTCTTCCTGTTATTGAGCGCTGCATAGATACGAGGAATGCTCTGACCAACATACCTAGTAGTCTGCACCTTTGTGAACTATATATCTGAGGCCTACCATCATGATTATGCAAACAATCCATTTTAAGATGTTCTTTTCCACATGTCCAACACTCCAAATATCTTGTACCATCACCTCTATGGTGCTATTGTGATCCATGTCCCCATATGGCTACATTGAAATTCTTACATGGTGTCACATTTTCTTTCTCTTGTACGTTTTGAGGCCTTGTTATTTTTGGCTTCCATTTACCTTTACCTTTTTTCTTTGATTTGTATCCTTGCTGAGACTCGTTATTATGCTTTAACCGCTCCTAACAGTGCTTCAACTTCACAATAAATTCATCAAGTGACCGAGGCTCATCATACTTAATATGATATCAAAATGCTAATGGAAATCCACTAAAAAATCATTGAAATTTAGTCTTTCAATCTCTAAGATACAATATATATCTCAATAGCTCTAGGAACTTAGTTATATACTTCTCATTTGTCATCGATCCCATATTTATCTCATATAATTCTTTGGCCTTACTATTGTAGTACCTTCCCAACAAGTAATTATTACTAAAATTCTTATTGAACTCATGCCAAATCAATTCCTTTATCCTGATGTCTCTGACCAGCTTCACATCTTCCCACCAGATATCTTCCTTACCTCTCACGTTGAATATAGCTAATTTTCCCTTCACATTATCTGTGTAATTATGAACCTCAAAGAACTTCTTCATCCAAAGCATCCAAGCATTTTCCTCTTCCGACTTCTTCAAATCTATATCAAAAGTAGGTGGATTTGTTTTATAAACTCATCTAGGAATTATCCCCTATCACTCCTCTTCTAAGGATGATAACGATGAAAATCTCAATGCCTCATAGAGCCAGAACTAGAGTAATATGTCCATCACCTCTCCTATTTGAAGTATCCAAAATACTTCCATATCTCACTATGTCATCCCTATTTGACCTGTGACAACCATGAGACTTACTGCCACATGCCCTAGTAGTTCTATCTTCCTTCCCATGGATGATCTGAAGTGGCCCCTATTGTTGCAATTATGACAAAATATGAATAATTACTACATTAACCTTTGTTTTTTTCTCTTATGCATGCATGATTTTGTACTTTTCCACCTTACAAATCCTTATTTATTCCTTCAAACTCATCAATGTGTCTACCAAGTCAGAAGTGTTCCTAGCACCACATTGGTCATCTGACCCAATAGGATAATATTTTGAATTTTAATCTAGAAACTTGCTATTAATTTTGATCCTTTTTGTGTAAGGCATATTATGTCATATAAACCAACTCATAAACCAACCAACGTACCTTAGCATAATTTAGGGAAGATATACCATCTTCCAGATAAACAAAATCAACATAATACATGTATAAAAATAATCATAACATCATATAGACAAATCGAAATATAGACATCATCCTAACCATAGTCTAGTCATAAATCCACAACAATATCAATCACATACCATGACCTCATGCATGACAACAGTAACCATATCAATGTATACTGAAAACATGTAATCAATCATACACTTGTAATGACAAATTCCAATACAACACCCTCAATTTCACATGGAAACAGTGACTACAACCATGACTAACACCATGCATATGCAACAAGCATATAAACAACAATGATGAGTAACACCTGTGCAACCAACATGAATGCATGACTAACATACACTACCCATCCAGTCAAAAATATGTAATCTACAGGTTTAAACAACACATATGAGCGTAGGGGTCTCATACTTATCTAAGAATCTTTAAGAAGTTGTGTTCCCTTGTATCATTGCCTGCATTATGATTTATTAGGTCATATATCTATCGCTCATTCATTTAAAAATAAAAAAATATGAGAGCCATAAATTTTCACTGTCATTAAATACATCCATAACCAACATATAAACACAATAAATATTGGGGATACAACAACCATAAATTATACATAGAATCTAGTACATTTACACATAAATTACAAAGGAAAGAAACTCGTATTCATGAATGAAAAATCCTACACGGTATTGGACTATCACGTTCCACCCGACCATAGATTGGTTGAGCCAAATATCTCTTCAGCCAATCACCCCCATTCCATATTCCAAGCGTGAATGTGGGAATCAAACCAAAAGAATCAACTGAGGCTTCCTGAGGCTAAACCAGCTAACCCTCATCAATAGAAACAAGGCTTTACCGTAATCCATACCATATCACTAGGGAAAAAAATAACCATGTAATAATAGGCTTTACCATGATCTCCACCAGATCACTAGGCCAAAACAAGCATGGATGCCACCAGGTTTCTCCACCTATGCTGTGAGTAATTTTCCTGTCTCCTAGTCTATAGGCTTTATGATAATCCTCACCAGATCACTAGGCCCTAAATGATACTCCACCCTCTAGGCTTCACTGTATATCCTATCCAAGGATTCATAAGCCTGATGGAGAGCACTCACCTATAGGATTTACCATATATCCCTCCATACAACTATCAAGGACTCGTAGGCCCACTGAGGTAACACAAAATCTGGATTTACAAGAACCCACAAGCTCGTTCATGGGTTACTAGGCCATGTGTTATTTCATTCAAAGATTCACCTTAGTCAGGTTCGAATCTATCTAACAATCCAACTCAACCAAAACATCAAAACCCCATCACACCATGGATATTCAGAAATGGCAAGGCTAGACTAAAATCACTGTCACACCTAGAAAAACCCATGCCCATGACATAAAGTTAACCAAGAACACACTTGCAACACCATGCATGCCAAACATAGCAAGGAAACCACACCCTAAATGATCAAGTGCTCAATATTTACCTCAAAAAACTAAATTTCTCAGAATTTCTTGAAACTAGAATGATAGCATAGAGCTCATCACCAGGATTCCAACACAACTCGTTTCATCAAAATCGGACTTCGTATGAATAATTTATGGCCTGATGTTCATTTTTTCAAACAGTTAAAAAAATTGCAAATTGGATAGGTTGTTGACATGGCGTCCCAGCTAGTCAGCAAAAAGGAATCATTTTGGAATATTCTTCAGGTTTCTACCAATGAAGTTGTGACAAGTGCCACTTTATAATTTGCTAATTTGGTCTATGTGGGGGTAAATTTTGTAATAATTCGAAGGTGGAAATTGTGTTTTTTTTTAATTAATTAATTATGATTTAATATTATATATATATATATATATATATATATATATATATATTATATGTTTTAAAACATGTTATATATATTATATAATATAATATATATACTATATAAAGTAAATATTAATTATAGTTAAAAATTAAATCAAAACCATATTCGATTAAATAAAAGTACACAGCCATGTATAAACTAAGGTCACCTTATAAGTCCGCTTATAATAAAGGCCCGTTGAAATGTAATATGGGTTTATTAAATGCCAAAGTCTGTGTAATCAAAACCCAAAGGTTAACTTTGATATCATATCGTATGTTTTATAATATGTTCCACATTTAAATCCAAGTCCTTTGATATTATATGTGGTTAAAGGAAATGGGGTGAGGTCATGTTTGATTATTAGACCTTAGCCCCGCAAACCGTCACTTAAACCAACGGACCATTCACTTGGGACTTGAATATGAATTCAACCGACATATAGTTATTCTATACAAGTGGGACTGACGGAGTGCTTTAAGCCAACCATTAGCGCTAAACACGCTCAATATTATTTGTGCTTATATTAACAATTAAACAACAATGATTTCACTGTAAAGTGTAGATTAGACTGTCGGCGATTTAGGTAGAGGTTTCAAATCCGGTGGACCCACCAAATTTGGCAAGGTTAACTGGAGTTTCTCCAGAATTAGTGGAGAAATTGTAGGAAATTTGTTTTTTCCATAATGGAGGCAATATTTGACCATTTTTGGAAAATGAATAGTCAATTTTAGATGATTTTTGAATTACAAATCCAATGGCACAGGTTTCAGAGACTAAAAATGAATTCTCCATGTGATTTTTCTACAGGGAATTTCAAGGGATGCTAGGGCCACCAGGGAAGGAGGTCCAGTCTTGACCAACCAAAGTCAGTTTTCAGTAACTGGACGGTAATTTTTAGATGATTTGTATGTTTTGAAGACAATATAAGAGGTTTTAAGAGAAGTTTAATAATGTACACAACGCTTTTTTCAAATTTGATCTAATGCTAGAGGCCCAAGCTATGGAGGTGAACAAAGGAGATGTAGCCTAGGAGGGGTGCACTCCTTCATCATAAACTTGTGTTGATGGCTCTGTTTATGGTTTAATGTACATATTCATGTTAATTTTTAGTTCTTACTTATGTTTTTTATTTGTTATTATTTTCAAAATAAAACACAACACAATTTCCTGTTTTGACACACACCTGCACCAAGGAAAGTAAAGCACTAGAAGAAAACAAGAAGAAAATCAATTATAATTATGAACTATTAATTAGCACAAAAAAACTAACATAACAGGTTCAGATCAAGTTGGTATCAGAACCTGGTTGAAAGAGCACAAGGTTGCTTGAGGTTATTTTCTTGCTTTGCTAGACTTTGTGCAAAAAAATTTTAATGGTTGGAATTTTGTGATGCTTACAAGGTTAGGATTGGAGAGAGGAGAAGGGAAGCTATTCGTAGATAGTCCCGAGATTAGGAAAATAAGGAAGAGAGTTGAAAAATAATAATATTCATCCAATATGACACTCGAAGCTTCACTTGAAGCACCTCAAACTCCATCTCCATCAGTTGAGATTGAAGAGGTACAGGCGTCAAAGGAGCTCGAATCCTTAGCCATTATGTCAGGCCATGAAGATAATAATGAAAATTTGGAAGACGATGATGTTAAGAGATACTTCAAAGACATGCAAATAATGGTTAAAATCATTTTTTAAGAATTCATTGCAGAAAGAGCAGGAGGAGGTTCTAAGTTCCCACATGGAGAAGGATATTTAAACAATAAGAAGGATGAAGAGAAGAGTTCAAAGGGTAGCAGAGGAAATCCACCTCCATCTCCACCATCTTCATCATCTTCATCATCCCCATATTCATCATCTTCCACTTCCACGACAAAGACCAGTCACACTCACTGAAAAGCCACAAGAGGAAAGAATCCATTACTTAAATAGTACATAAAGTATTAATTACCCATGTACAATAGCGAGGTAAATGGAGAGAATTTGGACAATTGGACACATCAATTGGATATGTATTCTAGAATTCAAAACCTTCATGAAGACGACATAAAGATCTAGTTAGCTTCATTGAGGCTAGAAGGAGAAACACTAGTTTGGTGGGAAGAAAAGACTTAAGAGGAAATGTGAATCCACGGTAAGGTTTCCATTTCTTGGGTTGAGTTCATTTCTTCCATTAAAAGATGATTTTATCCTTTATCTTACACGAAAAAATCTATTATGAGTTGGAAAAGTTTAGGCAGCTCAAGGTTCAAATAGCTCAAGATTATACCCAGGAGCTTTGAAAGAGAGCTTTGTTGTTAGGAGTAAAATTCAATTCTCAAGATACACCCTTGAAATACATTGGGGCTTTACATTCCTATTTGAAGCATACTATTCTTATGTTTATCCCAAACAATCTAGATGAGGTTCGTGTACAAGCCACACACTTAGAGGCAAGGGGAAAACAAGGCATAAAGGAGAAAGAGGAAAGTGAGGGTAAAGGGAAAGGAATGTTTTTTGGAAGAGGAAAAAGAAATAGTTCTCTGAAAAAAGGAGAAGGAAAAAATCACATGCAAGAACTTTTCAAAGACTAGCCATGATGAAAACCATTGTTTGCAACTTTATTCATAATTGAAACCAAATAGACTGAAATCCAAAGAGTAGGGACAAATGGTTGTTATAGCTGAACAAGACTTAGGGTCAGATTCAGGAGATGAGACAAAGATTACAAACATGGGTTTGAAAGGTAAACATGTTGCAAGCACTAGTTCTTAAAATTGTTAAAATGATACTCATGATGAGGATACAAGAATAGAACTTTTCCACATTAGAGTTGTCCCTAAACATACTTGATACAATTTTTGATAGTGGGTTACAAGCTAACTTGATTTCCGAAGATTTTCTAAAGCAGCTAGGCCTTGAAAAAATTAGACATCCAATACCATATCCTTCGGGTTGGATTTGAAAGAATCAAAATTCCATTTTACAAGGAAGTTCTTACAAAGATTAACCATTAACTCAAACTTTCTTGATGAAGTTGAGCTTGATCTGGTACCTCTTGAAATATCAGATATTGTATTGGGAAGTCCTTATCTGTATGATAGGAATGTTATATTTCATCGCCATGACAACAATTATCACTTTTTTAGCGATGATATTGAGTACATAATTAGAGCACATAAGAAGAAGACATGCTTTTCTCTTATGCATGCAAGTGAAATGAAGAGGATAGCGATTGCAAGTCAAAACTTGACATTGTTGATGATCAAAGAAAGAGATTTATTGAATCACACTTTGCATAAGGATTCTTATGCATGTAATGTGCTTTTTAGGATGTTTACATGTTTCCTTTGAAAGAAGGTGAAAAAAAATTGCAGTAGTCAACAGTAGTGTTGAGCAGTGTTGGAAACAAGGTGCTGGTGCAAGAGGGTGCAAAGGTCAAAGAGAAAGTGACAAAGCAGCTTGGAAAACAAGACAGGGGTTCCACAAGTTATGGTTTATAGTTTCCAAAAGGTACATCACAATTGTGAAGAAACTTGGTCAAGATTTAGCACAATTACAAAGCGAGATCAGCTAAAAATAACCATGGTGATAGTGTGCAAGGTGAGAAAGTTTCAAAGTTTTCTTTGATTGCTGACCAAGGTAGGAACAATATGGTTTCTGCAAAAATAGTTTGTTGTTCTGAAAATTCAAAAAAATTGCAACATGATGGTGTGAATGATAGAAAATAAGGTCTCAAGAATCAAGGATAAACTTGACTTTTTATGAAAAGCTCCAAATGATGAAATTGGGAAAATTTTAATGGATAGAGAATGAAAGGGTGAGGGAAAAATCCCCTCATCCATGTAATCAGTAATAAAGAGAGATTTTGTGGTCCAAAAGGCTTCTAGTGGGGAGGAATGCTCAAGTGCTTGGTATTTAGCTAAAAAACAAAGTTTTCAGAATTTCTCAAAACTAGGACGACATCATAGAGCTCAATACTAGGATTCCAATGCAAGTCGTTTCATCAAAATCTGAGTTCGTATGAGTAAGTTATGGCTTGTTGTTCATTTTCTCAAAAAGTTAAAAAAATTGCAAATTGGATAGGTTGCTGACATGGAAACCTAGTTAGCAAAAAGGAATATTCTGGGAATATTATTCAGGTTTCTTCCAATGAGGTTGTGACAAGTGGTACTTTCTAATCCACCAGTTTGGTCTATGCGGGGGTAAATTTCCTAATAATTCTAAGGTGGAAATTGTGTTTTTTTAATTATTTATTTATGATTTTTAATGAGAGATATATATATATATATATATAGATATATATATATACATATACATATACATATACATATACATAGACATATAATATAATATAATATATTATATGTTTTAAAACATATTATATATATTATATAATAGAATATATATATTAAATATTAATTATAATAAAAAATTAAATTAAAACCATATTCAGTTAAATCAAAGTCCATAGCCACGTATAAACCAAATTCTGCTTATAATAAAGATCCATTCAAATGTAATATGGGTTTATTGAATGCCATCAAAACCCAAAGGTTAATGTTGATATCATATTGTCCGTTTTATAATACATTTTGCATTTAAATCGAAGTCTATTGATATTATATGTGATAAAAGTAAATGGGGTGGGATCCGGTTTGAACCCCGGACCATCGCCCCACAAACCATCTCTCAAACCAACAAACCATGCACTTGAGACTTGAATATCAATGCCATCGGCATATAGTTATGTTTTACTGGTGGGATAGACATAGCACTTTAAGCCAACCATTATCGCTAAACACACTTAATATTAATTGTACTTATATTAACAATTAAATAATGCTTATCTCATTGTTAAGTTCGGATTAGACTGCCGATGATTTTGGAAGAGATGCCAAATCTAGCGAACCCACCAAATTTGGCGAGGTTAACTAGAAGTTCTCAAGAATTAGTGGAGAAATTACAGGAAATTTTATTTTTCCATAATGGAGGCAATATTAGACCATTTTTGGAAAATGAATAGTAAATTTCAGATGATTTTGGAATTACAAAGAGAATGGAAAAAATGACTTTTACATGTTATTTTTCTACAGGGAAGTTCAAGGGAGCCTAGGGCCACCAGGGAAGGAGGTCAAGTATATACCATCCAAAGTCAGTTTTCAGTAATTGGACAATCATTTCTAGATGATTTGTATGTTATGAATATAATCGAATATATTTCAAGAGAAATTGAATAATATAAACAACACTTTTTTCAATTTGAGCTAATACAAGAGGCCCAAGCTATGGAGCAGGAGGAAGGAGATGTAGCCGAGGAGGGGTGAATTCCTTCATCAAAAATTTTTGTTGATGGCTCTATTTATGGTTTGTTTTACATGTTTATTCTAATGTTCAGTTCTTACTTATGTTGTTTATTTTTCATTATTTTCAACATAAAATACAAGAAAATTTCTTGTTTTGACACTCACCTGTACCAAGGATACTAAAGCACAACAAGAAAACAAGAAGCAAATAAATTATAATTTCGAACCAGTAACTAGCACAAAAAAACTAGCATATCAGGTTTAGATCACTGAAATCGGTACCTGAAAATAATCTGGTTGTAGTTTCTTGATCCTGCTCTTCGTTGCTTGATATCTACATCCTCTGTCTTCTTTTACTTTCTTGATCCAATGCTAAAATGATCCCAGAAAAATCTAAGTGCCCAAGAGCATAAGAGAGAGAGATCCAAAGCTAAACTGGCAAAAGGTACCAACTGATCCTGAGAAGTGTTTCTATCAATTAGGCCTCTATTTTCTTCATTTACATTATTTTCCTTCATTTTCCTCCTCACTTACAACCTGTGACCTTTCACCTCCCTTTTATCCTATTTTCCATTATTTTCATAAATAAATTGCAATTAAATACCATGTTTCCTTTCCAAATCCTTTTCCATTTCCTTTTCCAATTTCCTTAGCCATAATAACCGAAATGTGATCCCACACTAGGATGTTTCTCCCAAGGTTCATCTTGGAATAAATGTCCCATAACCATGGTTATTATTTTCCTTTATTAAATTTTATTACATGTAATTTTCACCAGGGTTGTTACATCATGTTAAATTAGTTATTTATCTTGTAATACCATGACACTTTATATTTAAAAATATAGATCCTCATGTCATGATATTCTAGCCTGATTGTGTATCATAGACAAGAAAGAGATAAAATAATATATAATCATCAAGACATAAATATTAACATAATTTGCGTCGAGAAAATGCGCCTTCAATGTTACAATGAAAAGTATAAACTATAAACATATTCTTACCTCAAATGCAATGTCAAATTGGCATATAGTAATATTGTTGTGATAAATAATTCTTGAATACATTTTTCTCCAGATGGAATATTATTTTGAGCCTAAAAAATACTGTATTCTATATCAAGTTCATTAAAAAAGTTTGTTATATTTATTTTCTCCCTAATATCACAATATGATCACCATAGAGCTAGTTCACTTTCATATGGGAAATTCTTAATGCCATTATTTGTTACATAGAATCTTAAAAATATTTCCATATTTTTATGCAACTTATTCCTCAACTTTTACTTTAGAAATTATATTGCACTAAAAATCCTTTGATCTTTCCTCTGATCCTCCATTGACTCAAAAATCATGGTTTGACACAAATATACAATTTGAAATATTCTAATACATTTTCTTGTAAGTATTGACTAGCACCTAAATAGTTCATGTTGACACCTAATCCTATGGGTTGGGTGTGGATATGTAATATTGTATAATAAATAATATTAGGAAATAAGGAAGGCGAAGAGTCATTATAAGATGAATCCCAATAGCCTCACCTCCATGTATAAATACATGTACATTCTTCATCTAATACACATTCTGATTTGCGGAGTTACCTCTTGGTTTGACATGGTATCAGAGCCAGTCCCACTATTGGCATTTTTTCCTGTGGTGTAACTCCCTCATTCCTTTTCCCAGTCAGTTTTTATGCTATTTTTTTTTGCTCCATTAAATTGCTATACTTAAATTCTGCATTTTTTTCTATCTCTGCAAATTCTACAGTCTCTGAATTCTGCAGGTTTAGCTCCTACAATATCTGATTATTTTGCAGCCCCTGCAATTTCTGCAGTTCTTGCAACTCAGCACCTACATCTCTGCAATTCCATTTTTTTTTAAACGGCCTCTCGGCCTCCCCTCTTTCCAGTTCCTGGCCTTACGACCCCCCTCTTCCCTAACACCTATGCATCTGCATTCACACCCCTCCCCATTCCCGGCCTTACGGCCCCCCTCTTCCTTAAAACCCCTACGCATCTGCATTAGCTGTCGACTACAGCACTTTGATATATAATACCACCCTCCACGCTGGATATACTGCCCTCCACGCTACATATACCACCCTCTGTCCATATAATAGCGTTGTCACTCCACTTATACGCTATCATATATAATACACCCTCCACGCTTTGTCATATTAAAGCGCCGCTCCATTTGCAAAAGCGTTATCCTAACTCCCATCCCGCTACAGCATACCGCCCCTCCATTCCACCTGTGTTTAATACGCCCCCCTTCATTCATAGTCCACTCCACCTACATTTAATTCCACCTGCGTTTAATAATACCGCCCCTCCCATCTTTCAATACCGCCTTCAAGCTGCTTTGAATACCACTCCACCACCATATAATGCCCCCTCCCATCTCTTAATATCCTCCACTCTTATTTAATACCATATCCCCCATTTCTAATTCTGCCTTCATTCATAATACCACCTCCCATTCAACATGGGAAGTCTATATAATTTTTTTTCAAAAAAAAAACAAATATATATATATATATATATATATATATATATATATATATATATATATATATATATATATATATATATATATATTCTTTTGGTGCAGAATTCAATATTTTTAGCAAAGAGTTTTTGTCCCCTTTAATTGAGAAAATTTCCATAATTGAAAGTTTTCGAGCAGAATTTTTTCCTCTTCAAAAGAATTTTTTCCAGAAAACTAATGCATTCTCTCATATCTATTGTTGGGGTGGTTCTCTCTGGCAAAGAGAACTATCTTGAATGGTCTAGAAAGATTAAACACACACTCATTTTTAATGAGTTGTGGAAAGGAATCTATGAAGGACAGGAAGGAAATCCTCCAGCAAAGCCCACTTCAGACAAAGAGCTCGCCATTTGGGAAAACAAGAAATGCAAGGCCTATACCTTGATTGCAACTTCCGTAAATGAAGAGGTGAGTCGCCATATTTCATCATTCTCAAATTCCTATGATGCCTTGAGCAAGCTAAAAGAACCTCTATGACTCACGACCGACTAGAAAATGTTCAATTGATGATTAAGTTGTTCAGCCTTGAAATGAAGAATGATGATCCTCTTGCTTTAGCTTCAGAAGTTAGATCTATCATGCATGATATTGATATCACTGGTGTAAAAATGGACATACCTCTCATAACATATGTTAAGGAATTATATCCGACTTACTCACATTATCTTCAGTCTTTGCAAGCAAGTGGGAACCTTGAGCATATCACCTTTGATACACTTGAGAAAAAGTTTGCAAAAAGAGAGAAAGCTTTCGGGAAGATGACAGTCCCTTCGTCTTCCGAAGAGGCTGCATACTTGGCACATAGAGAAAAGATTCATGCTCCAGATTTATCCAGAGGAAGAGGTGGCAGAAGAGGAAGAGGAAGAAGAAACTTCACAGAAAGGGGGGGCAGACAATTTGAAAAATCCAATCTTCATTGCACACGGTGCAATAAAGATGGACATGATGCATCCAAATGCATAACACCTTGGGAGAAAATTGAGCAGCAAAGAAATCAATACAAAGGTAAAACTAATGACAAAGACAAAGGTAAAGCACCTGAATCCGCTCATTATGTTCTAGCACATTGTAACAATGGAGTAATTGAAGACTTATTTGATGCTTCATTTACTTCATGGAGAGATGATTGGTTGCCAGATTCAGGAGCAACATGTCACATGAAATTTAGAAAATATTTTTCTGAAGAATTCACTGAAAAAGTTGATGGAGCAGTATATTTCGTAGATAAATCCAAAATCAAGCCATCAGGGCTTGGCACAGTCAGGCTTAAACTGCCTGGTCTTCCAGATCATATTCTACATGAGGTTCTATACCTCCCTGAGTTGAGGATAAAATTGTTGTCCTTGGTCCAAATCCGCCAGCAAGGACACTCCATTCACTTGTTTGATGGCAAGGAAAAGGTCAGAAAAGCATCAGATCACTCACTTTTCATGGAGGGAATAGAATAAGGAAGACTCTTAAAGCTAAAAGGTTCATCTGCTCATGCTCAAAACTTTGCATTCAGTTCACTTGATGATGAAGGTACATTACCATCAAGTCTTTTATGGAATGCTAGATTTGGAAACTTAAACTATGAAGGCCTTCGTTTGTTGAAGAAAAATGGTGTTAATGGACTGCCTACAATTCCTAGGAAACCTAAGGAATGTGATGCTTGTATTCTAGGAAAGAATAACAAAAAACCATTTCATGATTCACACTCCAGAGCACATGGAAAAATTGAGCTTATTCATTCAGATTTATGTGGCCCTATGCCTGTTTCTTCTGCAAATGGAAATAAATATACGATGAAATTTACTGATGACTACACCAGAATGTGTTGGATTTACTTATTGAAGAACAAGTTTGATGCTTTTCAAACATTCAAGAATTTTCATGCATGGATTCAAAATGATGCACAAACTCATATTGGCTCTCTACGTACTGATAATTGAAAAGAATACACTTCAAACACATTTGAAAATTATCTTCATCAACATGGGATCAAATATCAAACAATTGTGCCATATAATCCCCAACGGAAAACGGTGTAGCTGAAAGAATGAAACCAGAACTATTTTAAATATGGTTGGCTCCATGTTATTTTTGAGAATGTAAGAATTGATGTTTTGGGCTGATGCGAGTTCTATGTGTTGTTTACATAAATAATAGGTGTCCTTCAAGTTTAATTAGAAACAAAACTCCTTTTGAAATGTGGCATGGCCACATTCCTTCGGTAAAGCATTTCATGGTCTTTGGGTCCACCTGTTATGCCTTGATACCCAAAGGACAAAGGAATAAACTTGGTGCTAGAAGTCAAAAATGTATCTTCTTGGGGTATTCCAATACCTCCAAAGGATATCATCTCTATGATGAAGCCAATAAGAAGTTTGTAATAGAAAGAGATGTCATATTCCTTGAATCTTCCAAGAGTGACAAAGTTGTTGAGTGACAACTTGATCGCCTGGATAGATTCACACATGCAAAGTCTTTTCAAGAATTTGATAATCAGATTCCACATCCTGAAGGGGCGATTCCTGTATTGAATCAAACTGTGGAATCATTTCCTGAAGCACTCTCTCTCCCACATGAAGAAACAACCACGGATGACACAATGAATGATGTGATTGACAGAATTGGGAGATTGAATCTTGAATTAATCCCAAATCAGTCAAATGATCAGCCTGGGCCATCTCAGAAAGGTCCTCCCAAATGGCTAACAAAGACACTAGAGAATGTTCATCCAGATGAGGTTGGAAAAACAGGAACAAGAAGTTCCACTAAACAAAACGAAGATGACGTAGATAATTCTGATTCTCCTGTTGATATGGATATTGCTTATAACTGTGAATTGAGTTTTTCTACAGATCATGAACCAACTTCCTTGAAAGAAGCCACTTCTCATGATGAATGGAAGGAAGCGATGCAAAAGGAGTATGATGCCTTGATAAAGAATGGCACTTGGAAACTGGTTGATCTGCCTTTGGGAAAAAAAACAATTGGCTTTAAGTGGGTCTACAAGAACAAGTATAAATCAGATGGATCACTTGACAAGCACAAGGCTAGGCTTGTGGCAAAAGGTTTTGCACAAAAATAAGGAATCGATTATGAAGAAAATGGACTCTCTTTGCCCTAGCAGCTCAGAATGGATGGAAAGTCCATCAGATGGATGTAAAAACAACATTTTTGAATGGAGATATCAAGGAGAAAGTTTATATGTCCTAGCCAGAAGGATTTGTTGTAAAGGGTCAAGAAAACAAAGTTTGCAAGCTTATAAAATCCTTGTATGGCCTCAAGCAAGCACCACGAGCCTGGTATGAGAAATTAACCGAGCATCTTCTAAAACTTGACTTCAAACATTTTGATCTTGATGATGCAACTTTGTTTGTTAAGAAAGTTGGAAAAACAGTTGTATATCTTGTGGTATATGTAGATGATCTTTTGATAACAGGGAAAAATGAGAGCTATATTGAAATGACTGATTTGGGTCATGTTCATTACTATCTGGGTATTGAAGTAATTCAACATCCTAAATTTATATTTCTTTCTCAAAAGAAGTACATTAGATATCTCTTGAACAAGTTTGGCATGGATGAATGTAATCCCTTAACCACTCCCATGGAACAAAACTTGAAGCTCACATCTGTTGAAGGGAAGGAATTTGAGGATGCAACTAAGTACAGACAGCTTATAGGAAGTCTTATCTACCTGACCACCACCAGACCTAACATTTCATTTGCTGTTGGAATCCTCTCAAGGTTCATGCAAAAAGCTTGTGAAGGACATTGGTTTGCTGCAAAAAGAGTGTTAAGGTACTTGAAGGGGAATCAAGAATTTGGACTCAAATATACACAGGTAGGTGACTTCAGCTTGATCGGATACTCTGATTCAGACTTTGATGGTGACAAAGAAATAGGGGTGTCTACTACAGGTTACATCATGAGTCTTGGATAAGGAGCTGTCTCATGGAGATCACGCAAACAGTCAGTTCCAGTAGATTCCACAATCGAGGCAGAATATGTGGTAGCAGCTGAAGCAACAAAGGAAATTGTGTGGCTCCATAAAATCCTGGAAGATTTGTATATGAAACAAATGTATTCCACACCACTCATGATCGACAACACTTCTGCAATAAAGTTGGCGAAGAACCCAAAGTTCCATGATCGAACAAAGCACATCAATACAAAATACCATCTAATTCGACATCATGTTCCGGCCAAAACCATCCATCTACATCATTGTTCCACAAATGAGCAAACTGTTGATATCTTCACCAAAGCACTTGGAAGAGAAAAGTTTGAAAAGTTCAGATCGATGCTTGGGCTCACCAACATCCCTTCGGATTAAAGGGGGGAATGTTGACACCTAATCCTATGGGTTGGGTGTGGATATGTAATATTGTATAATAAATAATATTAGGAAATAATGAAGCGAAGATTCATTGGGGATGAATCCAATAGAATTTCACTTCCATGTATGTTTAAAGTAATATTTTCAGCATGTCAATACATATTTCATTTGTGGAGTTACTCCTGGGTTTGAAGTCATATTTTCTTATTGTACTGATATTCTATGATTCTTAAAACATGAAATTGTTTACACATTATTTCAATGAAGTGTGTGGCTTGTTGAAAAAAATTTGATGAATCCAAAATTTCTTGAATATATTCTCCATATATTTTGACATTATGCAAAAATTGGTGCACCAAAATTTTTAATTTAGCCACAAAGTCATCTTTTAAAGTATTTAGAGAATGGTGAATATTTTAGTATTAAGGATACACCAAAGATATGGCCTCCAAAAATTCATTTTAAGAAAATCATTATCTTACCTCTAATGCTAGTGATTTTACATTTTCTATAAAGTTGTATCCGACTGAAATGACAAAATTAATGAATAAGTCTCTTGACACAAGTAACTCTTTGGTGAAGCATCCTATAATATCAATATATTGAAATTGGAAAAAATAATCATGCACCACCATACATAATATCCTTTTCCAGCAAACCTTATTTTCTTTTTGAAATTTTCCATATTGATGATTTTATTCCAATATGTAAACTACAGACCTAAAAAATTCTTCAGCATCATATAAAAATTATCCAATGCAAGACATGCTAATTTTATTGCATTTGTGTACTTTTCAATATACATTGTGCAACTCTGAGACATTTTCACAAGATTGTGCATTTTGTATAGGATAAGAATAAGTCCACTCAATGTTAATAATGTCTCTATGTTAGTTAATGGAAAGAGAATACCTTGAGCTTCCTCTACACTGAAGTGATGATCATACATCACCCAAACCAATTATTAGTTCTCACTATATAATATTTGAGCTAGTATGTTTAATGAGATACAGAGTGTACAAACTTTTTTTAATAGCTTACTTCCATTCCTAACACCATCAAGAAATTTTTTAAAGTCTAAAAAATTCTTTGTGACTATGAACAAAAATATGCATAATATTATCATAAAATTTCATCAACTTTTGAAGTCGATGAAAACCTAATTGCTATTTTAAAAGAAAGATTCATCCTATGAGCTACATAATGAATATTGGCATATACAATGAAGCTAATAGTATAACAAACTCTCCATTTATGTTTCCTTGCACTACTAATATTCCATCTTCTCTGACATACAATTTTTTTTGCAATCATTAAATTATTCGTGCCACCAATTTCCTCCAAAGTATTAATAACAATATCATAAATATTTTTGTTTAACTTTAATTGAAACCATTAAATCAATAAAAATAAGATTAAATGAATCATTCCACAACAAAATGTTAAATTAAACATTAAATGATAACTAGAAGCATTCAAGAGATCATAATTCTTAACTACAATAAATCAAAAGATTTCAAATTTAGAAAAATGGCCTAAATGCAACATACAAAAAAGTCGTTAAGAGTGCCCAAGCTACCATATCTAGACATAAAAAAAAAAAATCATTTGATCGAAAAGAGCCTATACTTGATTATAAAAATCATAAATTACTTATTTATCACTTAATACGATAACAATTTCTATGTGAGAACATGAATCCTCCCATCATCAAATTCTAGCTTGTTTTTTTATCACAAAGAAGAAAGAGATAATGTAATAGTTAATTAGCAATACATCAATATTAAAATAATTTGCATCAAGGAAATGTACCTTCAATGTCACAATGAAAAATAGAAACTATAAAACATATTATTACCTCAAATGTAATGTCAAATTGGCATATGGTAATCTTGCTATGATAAATAATTTCTGAACACAATATTTTCTAGATGGAAGATTATTTTGAGCTTCCAAACTATTTCATTCGAGATCAAGTTCATTAAGGAAGTTTATTATATTAATTTTATCTCTTCTATCAAAATATGATCACTAAAGAGCTAATATTCTTTCATATGGAAAATGTTTAATGCCACTATTTGTTAGATATAATCTTAAAAATATCTCCATATGTTTATCCATCTTGTTTCTCAACTTTGACTTCAAAAGTTGTAGTGTGCTAAACATCCCCCGATCCATCCTCTAATCCTCCATTGATTCCAAAATCGTGGTTTGACACAAATATACTATTTGAAATATTCTGATACATTTTCTTGTAAATATTGGCTAGCACCTAAAAAATTCCATAATATTGTTATTGTGCCATATTCTAGAGGATTCTCCAAAACATGAAATTTTTTCCACGTTGTTTCATTGAAGTGTGTGGCTTGTTGAAACAATTTTGATGAATTTGAAATTCCTTGAATATATTCTCCATATATCTGGGACTCATGTAAAAAGTGGTGCACCGGACATTTTAAATTATCCATAAAGTCATCTTTTAAATTGTTTTAAGAATTATTATTATTCTATTATTGAGGATACACCACATACATGGCCTCCAAAATTCATATCGAGAAAATCCTTCTCTTATCTCTAATGCTAGTTATTTTACAATTTCTATCAAGTTGCATCTTACTGAAATGACAAAATTAGTGAACAAGCCTCTCGACACAAGGAACTCTTTGTTGAACCATCCAATATTATAAATATAATGAAAGGGAACCATATACCCATAGACCACCTTACATAATATCCTTTTTCATGAAACATTATTATTATTATTATATATTTTAAATTTTTATTTGTTTTTATTTTTGTTTATTTTTCATTATTTTCCATATTGATGATTGTATTCCAATTTGTAAACTGTGGACCTATAAAATACTCTAGCATAATATACAAATTATCCAATGAATGACATGTTATTTTTCTTGCATTTTTATATTATGCAATGTACATTGTGAAACTCTCAGACCTTTCCACAAGAGAATTCATTTCACCTAGCATATGAATAATTCCAATAAATCTTAATAATGTCCCTATGTTAGTTAATAGAAAGAGAAGATCTTGAGATTTTTCTACACTGAAGCGATGCTCATACATCACCCCTACCAATGATTATTACTCACTACATAGCCTTTGAGCCAGTAAATTCAATTAGAGACATCATGTATAAGTTTTTTTTTTTAATTATTTCCATTCATAACACCGTCAACAAATTTTTTAAACTCTAAATATTCTTTGCGGCTATGAAAAAGTATGCATAAGATTCTCATAAATAATCTTCAACTTTTGAATCAATGAAAACCAAATTGTAATTTTAAATGCAAGATTCATCCTATAAGCTACAAAATGAATATTTTCATATACAATGAATATGATAGTTGTATTCTAACACAAAGGTTGTTTCTCTTTCAGTGCATTAATAATATTCCATTTGTTGTGACACATACCAACTTTTCTGCAATCATTAAATTATCCATAACAACAATTTCCTCCAAAATATTAATAAAAACTTTATAAATTTTTTTAGGTATATAATTCTCCCTCATTTTATGAATCCAAAGTATATGTGAATGCCTAATATGCTCATTAAATAGATATATTCCCATGAATAACCATGATTTTTTATCTATATATGTAGCCTCATCCAATTAAATTGACAAAAACCTAGAATTTGAAATATTTTGTTTTATATCATCATTTTTTACATGATCTAGATATCATTCCAAAACCCAACCACTTGTTATAGACCAATGTGAAGATGAAAAATTTGACACCATAAGAAAACATATGTATTTCATGCAATGTGAGTAATTTTTCATTAGAGGACCTTAAGATAATATGTGAAATAAAATGCTTAATTGTGTCATCTTGGATACTAAATTTATTTCCATTGTCCTTCGAGGTAGAGATTTTATAGTTCCTCCACTTGCCCCAAGCTTTCCCTTAGTTATTAATTCTTTCTTAGATTCATATTAAAATTTTACATCTCAACGTTCCTTAGAATATTTTAATCTAATAATATATTTCTCGTCATTGTTTAAATTTTTCTTCTCATATACCTTTCCTACATGATTTTCTATTTTATGTAACTTATTTTGAAATTTCACTTCATTGCGAGTTTTTCAACTACATGCATTACATCTAACTTTTCATGAAATATCATTCTCATTCATTGAATAAAAGTTTTGAATATATGAAAATCTCGACACCCAATATTATTAGAAATTTATCCCTATGTCCCATTCATCTCTTTTTCTTTACAATGAATGTGTTTTGTCCTTTCCTAGGGAAAAACTTTAAAATCCTTCATTGTGAATTTAAAGTAATTTTTTATATATATAGCCTTGATCACTATAGGAACCTATTATCTCATCTATTATTTTCATATTAGACAGATTATCTGATGTTGAATCATCCCACTTTCAAGTCAAAATTGTATTTTAGGTAGACCTAGGGGTTTTCGCTTACCAAGGGAGTTGGTTCCCTAATTGAATGTAATTATTTAATTAGTGTATTTCCTATTTTTTAGAGAGTTATGGGAAAATTTTCATTCATAAATACAATTCTAATGAAATATATTCTTTACAAAATATCTCAGGAATATTGAAAAAATTAGAGAGATTTGGGATAAGTTAGATATTTTGAGCAAAATATAGACCTAGAGGATCTAGTTCAGGTGAGAAAATAGTGGATCTAAACCAAAATTTAGTTCTAAATATTTTTGTATAAATGGATTCAATTTCATGAAATTAGTGGCAAACGCATAGGATATTTTTTTATCTTCAAAAACAACATTTCGAACTCACGAGGGTCATTATGAATTTTTGGTCATGCCTTTCGGCCTTACTAATGCATCTTCTACATTTCAAGGGTTGATGAATTCCATTTTCAAACCCTTCCTTAGAAAATTTGTGCTAGTATTGTTTGATGATATACTAATCTTTAGTAGGTCTTGGAAGGGTCCTGTTCAACATATTGGCAGGGTGCTCAAACTATTGGAGGAGAAAAAATTATATGCAAAAACATCCAAATGTTTGTTTGGAGTACAAGAGGTGGAATATTTGGGTCATATTGTATCTCACGAGAGTGTTGATGTAGACCCTAACAAAATTGAAGCCATTAAGGAATGGAAAGTCCCCACAACCATAAAGTAGTTGCGAGGATATCTCGGGTTAACACGGTATTATCACAAGTTTTTTAATAATTATGGGCGAATAGAAACACCTATAACAACATTATTGAGGAAAGATGAATTTTCATGGATTCCTGAAGAAACTAAGGCCTTTGAACATCTTAAAGAGGCAATGTGCTTATCACCGCTCTCAGTTATGACATACTTCAAAAAAACCTTTATTGTGGAATGTGATGCCTCAGGAAATGGAATTGGTTTTGTTTTAATGCAAGAAGGAAGACCCATTTATTTTGAAAGTTGTCCAATAAAAGCAAATTATTTACAGAAAGATATTTATGACAAGGAAATGTTGGCAATACTACATGCACTAAAGAAATGGCAACCTTACCTAATGGGAAGACACTTCAAGGTAAAAAATAATCATGATAGTCTTGAACACATTTTGGAACAAAGACTATCTTCAAAAGATCAATAAAAATGGGTCAAAAAGATGTTGGGTTATGACTTTGAAATCATCTAGAAAAAAGGGAAGCTAAATGTTGTTGCATATGCACTCTCAAGAAACGATGAAGAGGTGGAAGCATTTCTTTGTGCTATTTCTATTATCCAATAAAATTGGATAACCAAAGCAAGGGATGAATGGAAGAAGGATGAAGAAATGCGGACACTCATTCAAAAGTTGTAGCAAGCTCCTAGTACATATAATACATTTAGTTGAAAAAATGATTCCTTATGGCACAAATAACGCTTATATTTTGTAGGAATTCCCAAATAAAACAAAATACTCTTTTGGAATTGCACAGTTCTCCTTTAGGAGACACAGGATTTTTAAAAACATACCACATTGTGAAGAAATAATTTTTTTGGGATGGCCTTCAATCTAATATTCAAAAGTTTGTGGGGGAAATTTTGGTTTCATAGAAAAATAAAGTTGAGACAATTAAAACCCCTGGTCTTATACAACCTTTATCCATCTGAAGGAAATAGTGTCATCATGGTGGTAGTTGATAGACTTACCAAGTATGCACACCTTTGTGCATTATCTCATCCATTTAAGGCAAGTACATTTGTTAATGAATTTATGGAAATAATTCAAAATCTATATGGAAACCCAAAGATTATTGTAAGCGATAAAGATCCCATTTTTAGTGGAAAATTTTGGATGGAATTATTTTCTTGTTTGGGTAGTCAACTAGCTCATAGCTCATATTATCATCCTCAATCTGATGGTAAAATTGAGATAGTGAATAACTGTTTAGAAGGATATTTTTTTGGTTTTGTATCTGATAAACAAACACAATGGGCGAAGTGGTTACTTCTTGCTAAATGGTGGTATAACACTTCCTTTCATACTGCAGAAAAAATGACCCCATTTATGGCACTTTATGGGTATCATCCACCATCCATCACATCATATTTAGGAGAAAATTCTAAGGTTCAAGTAGTGTAATATCACATCAAGCATCAACAAGAAGTTCTCCAACTCTTAAAGGATAACCTAAATTTGGCACAAAATCTAATGAAAAAACATGCAGATGAACATATCAGCGAGAGAATTTTTGATGTAGGAGACTAGGTATTTTCACGGCAACAACCATTCAAACAAATGTCCCTCAAGAAATATAATAAGGATTATAAATTATCGCCAAAATACTATGGTCCTTATAATATGTTGCAAAATATTGGTACTATGGCATACAAATTGGAGCTTCCTATGTCTTTGCGAGTGAATCCAGTTTTCCATGTTTCATGCTTAAAGAAGGTTATAGGTGACAAGTGTCTAGTTCAAAAGATATTTCCAGAACTTGATGAAGAAGGAAAAATCATATTGGAACCTAAAGAATTCATGGAAACAAGAACTCGATAGCTACGAAATTGATCAATTTCATAGTATGTCATCAAGTGGAAGAACTTACCCACTGGATATTCTACATGCGAGGATGAGAATTTTATATAGAAGCATCTAGAGCTACTCAATCGTTGAGGACAACACTTTTTTGAAGGAGAGGGTCATGTTAGGTCCCTATATTACTAGTGTAGTCCCTTATTGTTGTCAATGTAGCCCCCTTATTGTTATTGTTCTACACCTGTAACCCCAATATTGTTATTATTGTGCCCATACATTATTATTGTTAGGTCGCCTCATATTATATTGTGACCCCATGGACTCCTATATATAGAAGGAGATTTTTTCATTTGTATCATCCAATAATTGTTCATTTATGTAAGGTAAAGGAGGTTTTATTGTGCCCATAAATGATTATTGTTAGGTCGCCTAAGATGATATTGTGACCCCATGGACTCCTATATATAGAAGGAGGTTTTTTCATTTGTATCATCCAATAATTGTTCATTTATTTAAGGTAAAAGAGGTTTCCCCCTCCAAATGTATTATTTCTAAGATGTTGATCTCTCTTTTGTTCTATTTTTGTAGCTAGTTTTATAACATCTGCCAATTTTTTAGCTGATCATTCATGCCTTTAAATTGCTGGTAGCATAGTCGTGCTTTACAAAAAATCTCATCCATAGTTTTAGGATTGTCAAATACAATTATCTCTTTATAAATAGTGGGAAAAAAATTCAGAAATAGTTTTACTTTAGCTTTTTCTTCCCTTGTGTATGGCAATTAATGAAGTAAATTGGTGAACTTTGTCACAAATTAATCAATAGTGAGTTTTCCAAGCCTTAGCTCATGAAATTACTTTTCCTTGTGATCATAATACCTCTCACTGAGGTATCAATATTTGAATTTCTCCTCAAATTCTTTCCATGAAATAGTATTTTCCTAAAGCAAGTGTACGATTTTGGTCTCTTCCCACCAAAGTGTGGCTTTACCTTACAATTGGTAAACTGCCAATCTTTCTTTCAGATTAATTTCGTATTCATAAACATGGAAGTATTTGAAAATTTTAAGGAGTCAGGCTTCCGCATACTCTTCGTTCTCTCCATCAAAGGTTGGAGGTTTGATTTCGTGGAATCCCCCCTAAAACTCTTTTCTATTTTTAGAATTTGAATCTGTTATACCATATTCTTCCCCACTCTCAAAACTATATTAGTTGGGTGATGTTTCTTTCTTTTTCCTTTAAGGTTCTTCACCATGATGACTAGACCTGGAAGTTAATTCTTTATCAACCTCTCTTGCTTAGTACTGGCCTGCAGTACATTTTCATTGATAGCCCTTAGCATAACCATTTCCTGCTACAAATTCTTAATAATTTCTAGAATTTGAGCATTTGGATGTGGTGGGGCCTCCTCATCCCTTAATTCCACATACATCTCTTCTTTGTCATACATAACAATAGCTACAACTTTTATGCACTTTGATAAGGTGCATAAAACAAAATTAGTATTCATAAACAAAAGATAATTAATTTTTTTCTGACAGAAGAGTTTTATTTTGTGTTGGGACCCATAAGCCCAAAGTTTTAACTTGGGATCTGATACCCCTTGCAACATCTTACAATTTTATTCTTTTTTTTACTATTTTCTCTCCATATTTTCCCTTCTTTGGATTCCACAACACATGGACTCATTGACATTTTGATATTATTCTTAATTAATTTATCATACCCATTATTTTTACCTTACACCTAGGTCATCCCCTTACTCTAGGTATCACACATTCCCCTTGTTTTCCTTAATTAGATTTAAGACTTATTCTATTACTAATTTTGTTATTATATATAGAATCTAATTATTTCTCCAACCTTTAATATATCCAATTTCTATATTTAATTTCCTCACCCCTACCCTTATCTCTACTAACATATAGTTATTTAATCTATTTCCCTTGCCATCCTCGTATACGTTTAACCCCTTTCATATACACATTGATCTACTTGCGGTCTATGTGAATTCTAAGGTAAGGATCAAATGGATCATGTGTTAAATGTTTGTTTAAAGGCATCTTACCCCACAGGTTGAATCGGTCCACTCCTAGGCCTCCATGTGGCCACTCCACATGGCTTCACATGGTCTTCTTTTATTTTATCATACCATCTGTACGCAGAAGATCTGGACTGAAATCGACAGTGGATATCGGTGGGAAAAACCCTAAGGTTTTGGACTATCCCAATAGCTGTCTCATTTCGTCATTTTGATTATGCTACTATGGCCACTCTTCTCTCTGGAGTCCACCTACATTACAAACATGTTTCATGCTTTCCCCTTTGATTTGAAATGAATCCTTCACCAGCCTTATAATGGGGGAACTTAGTTTGAAATTGATTTCCCTGGTGGCCTTAGTCACACTCTTATGCATGGTTCTAGACTCTAGTATTAAGAAATTTGTGTTGTTACATAAATTCGGCTGAGGGTTACTTTCTCTTCTGTAAGGTAAGCTCTGTTTAGGTTAATAATTTCATATTTGGTTTGTTCACGGGTTTTTATTCTAACCCTTTCTGATTTTTCTTCACAACTAAAATGGATGAATGTAAAGAGTTTTCACAGGGTTTTCAACCCTCTCTCCAATACATCAGGAGGTATCTTCATTTTCCTCATGGTGTATTGAATTTTATATGTGTATTAGTTTATTTTGTTTATTAGATATATTTTTCTCATGGCTCGTTAATTTTATTGACAAAGCCAATACTCTGTTACAACTCCAAATCGCAAGAATTCCTCCTGTAAGAATATCTAGTGCAGCTACACTGCGTCGAGAGGTAAGCTTATAAATCTACCTTGTCCTCCGATTAGAATTTTCTAGGTTTTGATTAAACGATTTTTCGATATTTTACAAGGATGGTTTTTGGAATCCTAGTTTAACCTTTTGAGTTAAGTTCATTTAGATCCATACGGTTACTATAAATTATTTTATTTCTTGAATTGGGGTCTTGATATTTGAGTTTCCAAACTCAGGCCTAAGGGGAATTTCGAACCAAATCTCTTCGAATCTTAGCTATTGGTTTATTTGATTTAGAGACCTCGTCTTTTTAATTAGAAATCCCTATCCTAAATGTACCTTATTACCATAATTGGTTTTGTAATGTCAATTTAAGGGAGAAATAATTCCCATCTGCCCTCACACAGAGGAATTCCCTTGGCATCATAGTTTTCAGTTTTATTTACTAGGTCAGTATGCAAGGTATACACTGCTTAGGATTATTCTTTATTTCTATTTTATTCCAGACTCCGGTGTATTTAATTTCTATAAATTGCATAATAAATGTTCTAAGAGTATTATTTGGATTTCCACCTTTATTTGCTATGTGATTTTGTTTACATTCACAGAGACTACTCTAGTCCAATCACATTGTTTAACTCTACTTTCATGGTGTTTTTTTTTGCATTGTACCTATTGTATGGTTCATGCATAATGCTAATATAATTCTGTGTGGTCATTCATAAATGTATCTTGTAACCATAATTGGTTTTGTACTGTCAATTCAAGGGAGAATTAATTCCCATCTGCCCTCACAAGGAGGAATTCCCTTGGCATCATTGTTTTTAGTTTTATTTACTAGGTCTGTACGCAAGGTATATGCTGCTTAGGATTATTTTTGCTTTATTTTTACTACTATATATATATATATATATATATATATATATATATATATATATATATATATATATATATATATATATATATATATATATATATATATATATATATATATATCTCCTTGTGATGGTCTTTCCCGTACTCTAACATATATTTTCTATAAATTTCATAAGAAATGTTTTGACAATATTATTTGGATTTACACCTTTATTTTCTATTTGTTTTTGTTTACATGCACAAAGGCTGCTCTAGTCCCATCACATTGTTTAACTCTACTTTCACAGTGTTTTTTTTCATTGTACCTGATGTTTGGTTCATGCACAATGCTAATATAAATTTGTGTGTTCATTCATAAATTTTGTATGTCTCCTCATACGTAATAGGTGATATCTATATATAGAATTTATTATCTACTATATAATGAATTCCTGCTCCAATTATAAGTATATTTATCAGAATAAGAAATAATTCTTATTTCGAGGTGAATTCTAGAACTTTTTTTTTATTCACTGTCTAAAATTGGACTTCACTGTATATAAATTCATTTATATATCATGTACTGTAGACTGATATCTTAAATCAAATTTCTGGATTCTTCAAATATTTCCAAATTTACTCATTTCTTAATTTTATAGTAGCCTTCGTTAGTATAATTTAATAATACATTTCATATTTTATCTGTATAAAGATGATGCTTCATAATCCTTTCATCTCTATGGTTTCTGCAGCTGATTTAGCTCTGTCTATGTAGATTAATTTTCTATTATACTTGTTACACCATTTTTTGGTCATCTAACCTATTATCATTAGATGGACCCAAGTACACCATGCAAGACCAGTTTTACCCTAAGTAAAACTGCTTTCACTATGTTAAAATAGGAAACCCCAAAAGGAAATATTAAACAAACCGATATTTGTTTGATTTTCCTCATGGAATAATTAATTAAACCATAATTTAATTATTATTCCCAGTCATGTTTAACCCAAAATCAAAGAAATTAATTAGATAAACCTTTATTTATTTTATTATTTTCTAGGAATAATTATTTAAACCTTATTTAGATGATATTCCTTGTTAAATATGACCAAATCACCCACAAATAATTAAATAAATCACTATTTATTTAATTATCTTTCAACCACTTCCTTAAATAATTAAATAAATCATTATTATTTGATTATCTTCTAACCGCTTCCTTAAAAAGATAAATAAATCATTTATTTATTTATTATTGACAAATTAAGGGATTTGACCCAAGTCAAATACCTTTTCCCTCCAACAAATATAATAAAATATTCCATAAAAAGTGGATCTAGATCTGGTTAACCCATGCACCAAGATCTAGAATGACCCAATATTTGTTATAAATAGGAGGGTTTTTCCTACCATTCTTCACCTTTTGTTGCCTATTAGATCACTCTGGATCTATACACTTGGTCACCATTTTCTGCCATTTTCTGTGAGAGCTCCCTTTGAGTTCCATTCTTTGTGTGGGTTTTCTACACCAACAAGAGAGAGAGATTTTAGATTTGAAGTGCTGAGGACTTCCAAGAACCCATCCCACTGAGGAGAATTGGATACGCCTTCTTGTTTTCCTCCCAGGTGCCCGATTAATATAAAAATTCTTTCAAAAATTGTTCTTTTCTTGTCTATTGGTATATGGAGCAAACCCTTGTTTTTACTGCTTAATGTCTTTCCATGCATAGATCTGGTTTTTTGCAGCTCTTTTCTTGTTCAACTAACCGCAGATCTGAAGATATTGGCAGCCACTTTTGTTGTTAGGGCTATTAGTTATGCGTAGCTAAAGTGGTCCTTTTTCGTACACTTCAACAAAGGATTCATACTAACAAATGGCGACTCCACACGGGTTTTAAATTGCGACCGCTGTCGTTTTTCATATTCCTGCATATCCAGCTACTTCAGACCCTAGGGTTTCTTTTCAGCTATTTATTTTTCCTCTTTTCATGTTGTTTTTCTCACATAAAACCCTAAAACATTAAAATTTCTAACTTCCGTGTGTTTCTGGCCCTATTACGCAGGTAAGCGACACCAGCCGCAACTGAGACGGCAACTTTTCTGAAAATCTGCCGCCGAGACAACCGGAACGGGGGGTCACACTTTTTGGCTCAAAACATGTGACCTGGACCTCCAGGTCGCACTTATCAGCCTGTTTCCTGTGACCTGCACTGAAATCAGGTCAGAACCTGCGGCCTGCGAGTTTTTCAGTGATTTTTCTGCAATTTTTCTGGGTTTTGCTGCAGCTTCTGTCAGGGTCTTCCAGCCTCTGTCTCAGCCCGCTTTGACCAAGTTCTGATCTTTTTTTACTCATCTAAGTGGGAACCTAGCCCCCTAGGGCTTTATTACCCTCCACTTTTTGTGGAAGAGTTTTAGCTGTTTCAGCCGTCTGTTTTTAAGAGCTTCAGCCTCCTTTTTTCCAGATCTGTTACCTCCCTTTCAGATCCATTGTAATAAGCTCTTCTACCTCTCAAATCACCTCCTGAAGATTTGTTTGGACCTACTTTTAGGGCCTCCTCCTTACCCCCTCCGTTTTTGCTAATTACCTTCCTTTTTACAGCCACCTTGCCTCTGTCTCTTGGCTGTGATCTGCACCTCTTTTCAGCAGCTTTATCCTTTAGATCCCTGTCCCTTTTGACCCTAGATCTATTGGCCTCTTTTTGTGTGTGTTCTGACTAGATTTTTGCCCTCTTTTAGAGTAGTTTTGAGAGACCTACCTTTTTGGGATAGATTGATGCATGGTTAGCTGTTAAATGTTCTGTTATTTCAACATTATATACTATTCTCTGTAGATTTCTTTTCAGTTACGCAACACACTTTTTCTTGCTCTCAAAACGAAAAGGGTTTAAAAATTAAGATTAACGTACACCACACACTGACCCTAAGCGAAGAAGCACCTGGTTAACACCGCCTGGCAAAGAATCTAAAATCAATTGTCACAGCACCTTGTCTGCCCTTAACCTTACTTGATTCTGTCCCTTTCTGCCCTTGTCGGTTTCCTTCTTCCTGTCATCATTGCACCCCCAAGGCGCCTTTCCCGGAGACTTCTTGGCCTCCACCCTCAGCTTCCGGTTGATCGACCTACTCCACCCCACCGTCGTCGAGCCAGTCCTCCTTCGAGTCCACACTCCGACTCCTATCCTGATACATCGGGTTCTCCTTCCCCTCCTGGTTCTCCCCCTGCCGCCTTCACTATGTCTGGTCCAGGGCCTAACGCTAGCGGTTCTCTCGGCCCCAATGCCGACCTTACTACTAGTGGAACTGCCACAGGAACTACCCGGCCACCCCCGTGCTGCCGTACATTGCAGGCCTCAGCCTCCCCGATTTCAATCAGTTGATCAATGACCCTATCCACCACAATGCTAATTGGCCTGCTATGCCAACCAAGCTCCCTTCCGACATCCCAAAGTTCGAAGGCCACGCTGGAGAAGATCCAACCAATCACGTCCGATCTTTCCACATGTGGTGTTCCTCCAATTCCATTACCGATGACTCCATTCGTCTTCGTTTGTTGCAACGCACGTTTACCGGCGAAGCTTCTAAATGGTATGTTGAACAGGCCACCTCTTCCCATACCACCTTTGAGACCCTTGCCCAAGCCTTTTTGTCTTATTTCCAGCTCCCTCTCCGATACGACACTCGCACAGAGCTCTTGACTTCCTTTAAGCAATCCTCTTCAACCCACCTTTCTGCCCATGTCCAAGAATGGCGAAGAAGACGAAGCTTTTTTCGAGCCCCTCCCTTCAAAGATCGGGTTTATATGGACTGGTTCCTTCGCACCCTTCTAGCTCCCATCGGCAAGGATGTCGCCTCCCATTTTCCTCAAACCGAAGAAGCCGCCCTCCAAATAACCTTGAAATATGACCTGATCTACGCTCAATCGGGTTATGTTTATACCGTTCTTCCTGACCTCCCCAGGCCCGGCGGAGCTAACGCCCCGGGGGCATCTCATTCCACCGACGGTATCGTTGGAGCCCTTTCCAATCCATATGCTCAACCTCCTATGGGCTATGGTCTCCCTCAGGGAGGGGCCAGCTCCTCCAGCACTCTCCCCCCTCCCGGTAGCATGTATCCAGGATACGGCATGCCTCCTCCTTTTGCCCAACCTCCTGCTTACCTCAATGTTGCCCAACCTACCCGTTACCCTTATCCGCAGCCTGGTGCGCCAGGTCCTCCAGCATATGCGCTTCCTCCTCCTTTGCCTCCTCAAACCCAACACCAACACTTCCAGCCCCCTCCAGGGCAAGTATTTGCACAGTAGGGCACGACTAATCCCCCTTCTTCTCAAAGAAGGCAGAGAGGCAATCCAAACCCATCTGCCCTTGGTACCCGTGGACCCAATCCTGCTGTGGACCCTAACACTGCCAACCAGCAACAGGGCACTCAGCCCAAGCCGGACAGGCCGCTTCGCTCAAGTAAGCCTTGTTTGTGTTGCGGTGTTTATGGTCATTACACCCATGATTGTCCCCTCTTACCCCATATGCGGCAGATGTGGGAGTCTCAAGCCACATTGCGCGGACAACACGCCTCCCCTCATGCTCCTCCTAATGTGGCCACTACCCAGCCAGCTGTGTTTACTGATCCTTTCCCTCAACAAGGATTCGTGGCTACCCAACCGCCCGACAACACAGCGACCCCCTCCCTTTCCCGGGGTTCCTCCGATGACTGCATCCTTATGATGCACTCCGATCCCAACCCGTTCGTCGACCTTCACCTTCAAACTCGGTCTCGCCAGCATTCCCCAAGCCTCGCCGTCCGCCCGAGTCCTTCTGTGCTCCTACAGAGCCTCTTTCGACACCTAATGGTCCTTTATAGATCCCTCAACCCAAAGTTGAAGTTCCTATCAAGGTTTCTAAGGGCCCATTATGCCGAAATGCTGCTTCCGTTCGAGTTTCTCATTCGTATAGCATAGTAGATGATTTGGCGCAGTCTCCTGTTGCCATTTCAACACTATAACTCCTCCATTCATGTCCTTCTCAAAAGAAGGCTCTACTATCCATCATGGGCACTGTAGATCCTGTTGATGACCAATTGATTGTTTTTTACGCCACTCAATCTAATTCATCCCCCTCTTCCTCCTTCCATCGCTTTCCAAATCCCAGTCAAAATCCGGAACGCCAATGTATCCCGGTGTATAATTGATGAGGGGGCATCCACCTGCGTGATGTCCGCTTTGGTTTGGAAGCAACTCGGATCCCCTGAGCTGGCCCCTTCCACGATCACCCTTCGAGCGTGGGACGGTCATGCCTCCCAGCCCATTGGCCTGTTTTGTAATTGTCCTATCACCCTCGCCGGTAAGACTGTTTGCGTTGACGTCGAAGTCATCGACGCCCCGCTAGATTACAACATTCTATTGGGGCGAAGCTACACCTATGCTATGTCTGCTGTCCCATCCGCGGTCTTCCGCAATATGTCTTTCCCCAATAATGGAAAGATATTCACCATTGAACAGTTGACATATCATGAGCCAAAATCTCAGACCTCCCCTGAGACAACCATCTCTTCTATAGCCAACAAGCAAGCCGTCGATTCCTTGACCAGTGTCTCCCCCGGCGTTTACAAAGATTCCTCCCTGCTTGGAACTTTCCCTAACCTCACCCCCCCTCCTGTCACCAATCCCAGCTCTTCGAATGTTTTCATGATGCAATCGTCCCAGGCTACCCGTAAGCGGCCTGCCTCGGCTAGTCAGCAACCTCCCCCTCGCCCTCCGCAACCCGCTCCTAGCCATTCATCTCAGCCAGCCGGACCTCCTCCTTCTGGCCCTACCCCTACAGCTGGTATCCCTGAACCCCTTTATCCTCCTGGAATGGTTCCTCCTAGCCTTAACCATCTCGAAGCCGTCCCTCCTGGTCATTACCCTGTTGGACAGATCCCTTTCTTGGCTCCCCCTCTCGGAGTATATTCTGTCCCCGTCATGGCCACCCTCTCTCTCCCTAACCTGACCTTGGGCATATCGGTTTGGTACCTCGATCCCCCAGCCGCCCCCCCTCCTGGTCACCCCAAACCCTACATAGCTTTGACACCGGTTCAACCGGTCCCCCTCGCTTCCTCCATTGCCACTGTGCCCCCAGCACCTCCACAGGACCCTTCTCCTGTTGTGACGGCTCCAGGGAAGAAAGGCAAAGCCTAATAGGGGGCACCACCTGTCCCACACCTAATCACTATCTGGCGGATCCCGAGCCAATGGCTCTGCCCCTACAGCCTGTAGATCACGAATCCCCTGACCAGCCATCACCATGCGCCACATGACCCCTCGCCATTCCGAGTGCAGACCAATACATGGTTCTATGTACTTGTCGTCTAAGTCCTGCCACCCGCGCTATGATACTCCGGTCAGCAACCTTTCGCATCTATAGCGGATGTCCTCCAGAAGGGCGGCTGCATCCTCATTTTGCGCTGCTCTCGACCCACTCGGACCTGTAGCTCCTGTTGCTACCGGTCGTCCCATATATCCGGCCGGCCTTACCGGTGCTATATCTGCATACCAACAGTACATGAATCAGTACCCTAGCTACTATTCAAAACACTATAACATGCCCATACAAGAATATCAATCTGTCCCTTACCATCGGGCCCCCAGACTCGACCAGGCGGAAGTGGCAGGTCCGGGTCTCCACAGTAGCTCATCCCACTATAGGGATAGTCGTCTATGTATAATGGCATCTGATCCCAATGGGCAAAAAACTCAGGTCGAAACACTCGCCCGACCGCCCCTCCTCCTCCTTTGCACAGTAGCCATCCCCAACGGTGCATCCTGGGCTCTCTCGGGCCCCCATCTGGAAGCTGTACATGAGGCCTCAAGGTCGGGATCTTCTCAAAGAAGAAGGCGCACAACAAAGTCCCATATGAGCAATCATGGTTCACCTGCCGCCTGCATAGTGACAATTGTCGCTTTAGCGACACCAACATCATTTGGGCCCACCCATAGTAGGTCCCACCCAACACACTTTCCACTATCATCATCTGCCCCCCAGTGATGTGATGGAGCGCCTGGTTGCCCAGGATATGCAGCACAGCTGCGGCCACTGCACGAGTTTCTAGCCTCTCTAGATCCCCGATCGGTATTCGAGTCCCCTTGACTTGGAGACCCGGTCGACAATGACGCTCCATGAACTCCATGATATGCCGGCCCCGCGGCAATACTGGCTGTGTGTTTCCCACCATCCCCAGTGGCGGGAGACCAGTCAGGAAGTACACATCCTGGACCGTCAGTTCGATCCTGTGCCCCTGCACTACAAAGGTCTCCTGATCTGGATCCCAGTAACTGATAATCCGGGCCAGTAAAGGTTCCCCTGCTCTCATCAAAGGGTTCTCCAAAAACCGCTGAGAACCAACCTCAAGCAAGACACGCGGACACCCCGATCCGCCCGGATCTCTGCGGGCCCCGTAGTGTGTCCTAAGTTCTTTCTCCGAATAACCCAGAATCTGCTATACTCTGGCTACTTCAAACACATCGTTTATCATGCTACGTGATCTAGAAAAACCATAACCAAACACCAAACCCCAACTTCCAAATGCTAAAATGCCACCTCCAAACCCCCTCTATCTCCGTGTCAGAAGCTCGCTCCATTTCGGATAGGTCGACGTTTTTTCCGAAACTCGTTTAGGCCGATCTCTTTTTGCCCCAAAAAGTGCGACCCGGCCGTAGAGATGAAGGAGGGGCTGTTTCTGGGATTCTGGGCCCTAAACTGAAAATGTAATCCATCAAAATGCAAGAGAAAAGTTATACCTCTTACCTGCAACTGACGGATCGTGATTCCAACGGTCGGTTTGTCCGCTACGTTTGCCGCAAGATTTAGGGCCTTCTCTCCTCTCTACATTCACCACAGCAACAATAGCAAATGAGTGATTTTGGAGGGAAAACTGCCTTATTAAAAGAGAACCCTTGTTTCTTCTTTCGACTGCTGCGACCAAACCGTAGCCCCGTTTGACGAACCGTCTGCACCGTTGGAAAGCTCTCACCGAGCCCTCAAATGGGTATCTATTAGTTTTTGTGATCTGATACTTCACCAGGACACATTTTGTCCAAGAAGGGTCACTTCACCCCTCCTTAAAATCGAATTTCCTCACTTACGACACTTGTACTTGGGGCACCATCTTGCCTCCTTACTTGTCCTTGTTCGTGTTGATTTTTGTCATGAGTTCCCATCTTGTACTCATGTTTCCACGGTCCCCCATTGGGGCCTTTACTGTGTGGCAGCACCATCGACTCGCCCTTGTTTAGAGCATCCAAGTTGATTCATCATTCCCTCCATGGAGTCTATACCGAGTCCCTTTGTACCCCACTATAGCCCTCCATCCTTCATTGCTTGGTCTCTCTCTTGTGATGCACATTATGACCTTCAGTCCCACTGTCCCCCATCCCTGATGATGTTGTGTCAGTCGCTGCCATGTCATTCATGCCCTTTATGCTCTAGCAAGGGAAGTCGTCCATTAGCTACTCAGTCCTTTCCACTTCACTATCATCATTAGTGTCAGTCTATCCGTCGCTCTACTCTTTTCTCTCGTGCCTTAGTTGAGGGCCTCTCATTACCTCACCTATGGCGGACCTCCTTCTGTCGACATCAGCTCATTCATTCCAGAAGCCAGGTCTAGAGGGCGGTGTACCTTGGTTCCAGCTTCCACTCTTGTTCGGTGCCTCGGATCAGGCCAAGGGATCTCTCATTTCCCTTTGACTTGATTGTTTCTCCAGCTCCTTTCAGCATGATCGAGATTCATATACTTGATGGTCCAGTGATCCAGCAGCAGCTCTTGATGATTCCTAGGTGTGTGTGAGATGTCTTAACCCTCATTAGGGGGTGGCCCTGCAGGTAGCCCCCCACATGCCCGGATGACCTCTTCTTTGCAGCCTTCGATGCAACTCCAGATATTTGATGATGTTGGCCGTAGCCACTTGTAGCGCCTTTTTGACTTGCATGTATCAGTCAGATTTTGTGAGCCCTTCCCCATTTACAAGGGGCATTTGGGTTGTATTTGTATCTCATGTACTCAGATATTATTGTACAAGTCCTGGCTGTTATCCCAGGCACAGCATGTATGTGGGATTCCTCATTATATTTTTATCTGGCTCATGATTATGCCAGCTATACTTTATGGTTCGGTCCCTTGTTTACTGAACACACTATTCTTTTGTACTTTGTCTCGGCGGGCATAGGTATGCCTCCCCCGCCGCCTTCAGCACAAGTACCCTCTCATAAAAAGATACTTGTTGCACCTGCGAGTCTCGTCTCCTCAGGGTCTAGTCCTTCAGCACACTATCTACCTCACATTTCTCTCTTTGACATCCCTTTTTTTGTCTAGTGATTGTGTTCTTACAACGTACTTCGGTCATACGATTTGCTCCTAACACTCGCACGCTGGGGGGCAATCTGTTACACCATTTTTTGGTCATCTAACCTATTATCATTAGATGGACCCAAGTACACCATGTAAGACCAGTTTTACCCTAAGTAAAACTGATTTCACTATGTTAAAACAGGAAACCCCAAAAGGAAATATTAAACGAACCAATATTTGTTCGATTTTCCTCATGGAATAATTAATTAAACCATAATTTAATTATTATTCCCAGTCATGTTTAACCCAAAATCAAAGAAATCAATTAGATAAACCTTTATTTATCTTATTATTTTCTAGGAATAATTATTTAAACCTTATTTAGATGATATTCCTTGTTAAATATGACCAAATCACCCACAAATAATTAAATAAATCACTATTTATTTAATTATCTTTCAACCACTTCCTTAAATAATTAAATAAATCCTTATTTATTTGATTATCTTCTAACTGCTTCCTTAAAAAGATAAATAAATCATTTATTTATTTATTTTTAACTAATTAAGGGATTTGACCCAAGTCAAATACCTTTTCCCTCCAACAAATATAATAAAATATTCCATAAAAAGTGGATCTAGATCTGGTTAACCCATGCACCAAGATCTAGAATGACCCAATATTTTGTTATAAATAGGAGGGGTTTTCCTACCATTCTTCACCTTTTGTTGCCTATTAGATCACTCTGGATCTATACACTTGGTCACCATTTTCTGCCATTTGCTGTGTGAGCTCCCTTTGAGTTCCATTCTTTGTGTGGGTTTTCTACACCAACAAGAGAGATATTTTAGATCTGAAGTGCTGAGGACTTCCAAGAACCCATCCCACTGAGGAGAATTGGATACGCCTTCTTGTTTTCCTCCCAGGTGCCCGATTAATACAAAAATTCTTTCAAAAATTGTTCTTGTCTTGTCTATTGGTATATGGAGCAAACCCTTATTTTTTCTGCTTAATGTCTTTCCATGCATAGATCTAGTTTTTGCAGCTCTGTTATGTTCAACTAACCGCAGATCTGAAGATATTGGCAGCCATCTTTGTTGTTAGGGCTATTAGTTATGCGTAGCTAAAGTGGTCCTTTTTCGTACACTTCGACAAAGGATTCATACTAACAATACTATTCATGACCAATCATTGTAATTCATACTCTGTTTTATCTTCTATCCTCTGCACATAACTTTAATTCTTGAGTGTATTGAATTTAGTCATTTAATTTAGAGTAAGATTCACCAATCTAGATAGTACATACACTAGTATACTTTTGTGTTAGTCATTTTTGTATATTTAATATCCTTGAAGGATTGCGTACCTACTAAGGGGTTACGGAGACTGCTAACATGAGACTTCTTTGAATAGAGGTTCACCAGAATATCCCTCTTCTTATATTTTAATAGTACCTCATCTTTTTATAAAGTAATTGCATATAGTTTTCTATATGTTGTTCTTGAATTCAATTTAAATTTTCTGAATGTAACATGGGTAACCACTATGTAAGTTGATGCTCTTCTTCGAGGATTGACCATCACTTATGTATGCATTCTTACTTAGGTAAGAGTGGAAATTATTTCGAATTCTTCTTTAATTTTCTCCTATATAAATTTAATTCAGATTTACTTACAATATTTTCCTACAGTATGTACAAGGAAAAGACCAAGTTTTTAAGAGTATACTCAGGTGACCTCATCTCGCCTCCTATACTCTTAATCATAGGATTTAGTCTATTCTTTTATTTTCTTATTTTATCAATATGATTCTAATTTCATATTTATGGTATTGTTTCATTTTTTTACTTCATCCTCTCTACCTGATGTATTATTCACATTTTTATTTTACCACCTCATCTGTCAGACAAACTATTTCATTCACAAGCCAGTCACTGGACCAAGGAAGACTCTACGACATTCTCTTGATTTCTGCATGTTTTATCATAGGTGTTTAAGATTATCCCTGGGGTGTGAACCTGATGTATTTATGTTTTATTTTAAAATTCCCAAAGTTGTAATACCATGAAGAGTTATATCCTATGTTCCTTAAAGAGAATTTATATTTAATAGTTGATGCATAGGAATTATGACTAATACATATTTTTGGGTACATATTGTATGGGATTATATCATCCTCTATGTATACATCATTTTGGCATATATATGTCTTCAGATCTGAATTGATATTTGTTTAATATTTTTTCTATTCGACAAAATGAAAAAAAAAATCTCTGTTTTACATTACAATCCCAAATTTATATCAACATTGTCAAATCTACTAAAATATGATATTCTGTACCACTACCATAATCTTAGTTAGAATATCTGTGTTTGTATAAATTTCTACAGTGTTTAGTACTCGTTTTTAATTACTTTTAGTGATATTTTTTGGTTTACTTCTATAATTAAACTTATTAATAAACATCATATTTAGACCCATTCCCGGGTTTAATTATTTTGATTTTTTATTTAATAGAAGTTCCTGAGCCTATGTAACACGATTTTAAACTTAACTGTATTAAATTACAGATGGGACTCTATCAAATAGATATGATAAACTGGACACTATACAATACATAGATAATCAATTTCTTAACTTTATACAACTAATTCTAAGAATTTAGTTACTACGAACATGTGATAGAGACTTGTTCCTCTTGTTTCTACATTATATTAGACCTATAACTATAAATTCAGATTCATTTAAAAACCATAATAGTATAATTAAATTCAAAATTCACAGTTGGCAAAGAAAATCAGAAGAATCACATACCATTGTGTCAAGACTGTTTTCCGCCCAACCATGAACTTTCTCCACAGCTCTCCCCCGAGTAGAGAAATATTTCCCTAGTGTAGACAACTGATTTGTCATACTAGTAGTGGGTTATTTAATCCTTCATTACCTCATCCTTTTTCCATAATCGTGTCCCATTACTATGGGATTCTATTTCCCATAGTGTAGGATTTTCTTTTATTTCTTTCCACAAAAGCTTCTTTCAAATGTAGCCTTTTCTTAGCCTAGTATTATTCCTACCCCTCGGTAAATTTCCACTTTACTGAGGATTTGATTAGATATTTTCTCCCATCTAATAAAATTTATTTAGTTAATTTTTCTCCAAGGATTTGTAGAGATTTTTGGGAAAGTTGGGATTCTAGTCCATCCTCATGGATAAGAATTATCGGTCTCAAATACTCCATCTTTACACATTAATATTAATTCCATAATTATTTATTAATTTCAAAAATAACATTTTCATACATAATTATTCCCTAGGTCCATCTGAAGTTTAGGCTTATTCACTAATTATCGAAGTTGTAAATAGGGGTACTACAATTTCCAACAATCACAGTGGGGTAGAATTTGTTATAGGCAGTTCCATAGTGATTGTAGGTAGAATTTTCCAGGGGTAAAAACATGAAGAGATAAATATGAGGCTTGTTGCAACTCACAAGTGAACATGAGAGTTCACAAAAGAGAAGAAGCATGAGGTAAAATGGCTATGGAAAACCATGTGATGGGTTCAGAGATAGGTCATGATCAATGAAATAAGGATGTTGAAACAAATGGAAAAAGGAGAATGATTGATGAAGAAATAGAATAGGATATAGATAAGATGAAGGAGGAACTCAACCAATTAAAGAAGAAAAAACAAAAATATATGAAAAAGTTGCAGAAGGGATTGAGAAATGTAATTTATGTTGAAAACCTAGTCCAATGGCCAATTAAGAAATTACATGCAAGGAATCAGAGAAAGTAGATGAAGCATTTGATTAGAAAATGGTTGAGGACACTCAGAGAATATAAATATGAGGAAGAGTTAGAGTGAATTTGTGCACCATAACGAGGATAATTACTAGGAGAGGATGACATTCATAAAGATTTTTGGATGATACCTTTTGAGAATCTCATAAAATGTTTCGATAGTCAACATGTTATGGGCGAAATGTTGATAAATTATAAAGGCCATATTTATTTTAATTTTAACTATTGGTCTATGAATGTGGGGGTTATTGCAGATGAAAGAAATAACATTAATTTTTTTATGTGCATAGAAGAAGAACAATCAATGGATACTACTGAACAGGTTTATAACAAGAGGAAATTGTCATTATAATTTAGAAAAAAATGAAAATATTGAGGAAAAACCTGAGAATGAGGAGTGCGTGTGTGTAGATATTGAGGATGATGAGGAGAAATATGTTACTATGGAAGAAGTAGATTTGATGGGTAGCTTGGAATTTTTATTTCTTCGTGAGGGAAAGATGCTAGAAGCAGCAAAGGATACTTCAAGATCTCGTATTTTTGAAACAAACAATAGGTTTGTGTTTTCAGGTAATGAATATGTGTAAGAAAAAGTGAGATGGATTTGAAATAATTCAATTGATGAAGGGAAAAAACCATTGGAAGAGGTCCTATAATATTGCAAAGAGGTAGCCATGGAAAAATTGCAACTGGATTGTGGTTTTTAGAAGACTGGTTGGAGAATCCAAGAATAATAGATTGCAACAGTCCAATTGAGGATGAGGTCAAGTTCTCTCTGGAGGAAATGCAATAGAAAATGGAGAGTGGTGATAAAGAGTTCTGATAAAAAAATCCAAAGAATGGTGAGAGAAAATCCAAGTAATTGGTATCGGGATGTGATAGTGGAGAACAACAAGAAGTTTCAACAAACAATCAGTGACTAGTTCTAGCCAGGGGACAAGTTGGATGATGAAATTAAGGAAATGAGGAAGCTCACCTTGAATAAGGCCCACCAAAATAAGTATTTAGAGTAGATGGTGAGATAATAACAAAGCAACAACATAATAAATATAAGGACCAGCTAAAAAACAAAATTTGGGATCCAGGAAGATTCACTTCATCAACACATGGTCAGGATACCATGCTTCTTTTTGACCTTGCGAGTCTATATTAGGAGCATCCCACTTCCAAGTCAAAATTGTATTTTCGATAAACATGGGGGTTTTGATTTACTAAGGGAGTTGGTTCCCTAATTCAATGTAGCTATTTAATAATTGTATTTCCTATGCTTTAGAGAGTTATAGGAAAAATGTATTTAGAAATATAGTTGTACTAAGATATATTATTTAGGAAAGATCTGAGGAATATTGAGAGTATTAGAGAGATCTGGGATTAGTTAGATATTTTGAGGAAAACACAAATCTGTAGGATCTAACTCAGGTGATCAAATGGTGGATCTAAACCTCAATTTAGTTCTAAATATTTTTGTATAAACGGAATCAATTTCATAACATTAGTGGAAAATTCATAGGAGATATTCAAGAGGTTTTAAGGGCCAAGTAGGGACAAAAGTCCGAGAGAGGGCTGAAATATCTTTTAAAAGACAGAGGGGGAATTTTTATAATACTATGCATATTATTGAAAGTAATAGAAGAATTTAGTTTGAATCTATGTGTATGCATGTGATTGTTAAGTCCTTGAAATTGTTTCCAAAATCAAGAATATTGAAAGTGAAGCTGAGGATCGATTCATGTATTCATAGATATTATCTGCATGATTAGAGCTGCACAGAGAAAGCATATGTGAAAGTTGGAGAGATCCGAAGGTATCATTAACATTGAAGCAAGGACCCTTTTTCCTAATGGAAGGAGTGAAGGCATTGATCATTGATCAATTTATGATGAATGATCAATTGTACTATCAATGATCATGAGTTTATCAAATTCACAGAGGAGCCAAAAGCCATATAATATAATTAGAAGCAGAGTTGAATGCAAAGGAGAACAACCCTTAGTTTGATAAAACTCTTGGTGGAAGTATGTTATTTAATAGTGTCAGGAAAAAAAACTTGAATTATGTCATATAAGTACTATTATTTGAAATTTTCGAGACTATGGATTGTATCTAACAGGTTTTGATCCGTTCAGTTGTTAACGAGATGGGCTATCAAATCCAGGCTTACCTAGCCTTGAAAAGACATAGGATTAATTGGTTCCTCCTGAAGATTATACCCGAAGGGATTCCATAATGGTCTTCCTCCATTGTGTCGAGCTAACAAGAGTGGCCTAGAACATTAATTCGGAGTCCCACCCAGAGTCTCCTACCTGACTACTACAATAAATCACTCTTCTCATTGCAGCCAGATTATTGAGATGGGCTTGCATGGTAAATTGGCCAACAGGAGGTTCCCAATTGGTGGTTTCATAACGTAGAAGAGTTTGCAACTTTTTCCATTGCACCAAGCATTTAAATGAGTGCACCTACAAGGTAGAACCTAGGTGGAAGGAAAAACATACGTGGGCCAGCTCGGAAGGTTGAAGCCCGACAATGCATGAAATACAAAAAGAATAAAGGAAGTAATTTGAAATGTTGGGCTTTATGCACATGGTTAGAAAGTGAGTTTCTATTATCAAGAAACATAGGAGCTAACGTATAAGGTAAGACCGAAGGTGTGTTGACAGAAGTAAGTCCTGAGAATATAGGAAATGGGCCTAGTTATTAATATTGTATTGTAATTGTTAGAAAGGGAAAAATTAATATTAAGGCATATGTTTTTGAATATTGTATTTCTGTATTGGATTTACATAAGGACTAAGGTGATATAGAGAGGCATATGATTATTTGGGAAAGGGTTTGAATGTATCAACCATTTTTTCTCCTCCAACTCTTCAATTAAATCTCCCACTATAATTTATATAAAGTGAATTCTCATCATGGAAAGCGTCAAAAAGGAAGCATGGAAGGAAGCGTAGCTTTTGGAAAGAGTAGAGAGCTCGACACTATAGGTCAGAAGGTCTTATTTAGGCTTGTGGCATTTTCAAAGGAGTTGACATATCCTTTAGTGATAGGTTACTCAAATGAACTTTAAGCATCATGAGAATGTCTATGTTTGGATTCAGTCCTTTGAATGTATGATAAATATTTTGTTTTTTTGGAATGTTTTCTTCCCACAATTGATGTTTGACATCTCACTCAATATTGAAAAATAAAAAATTCAAATTAATTTAGAAATCAAAAATGAAATCTCTGCGAGAAAAGTAATATAAAATTAGTACAATTCCTAGGAAATATTGAATATATTTACCTATTTATCTTTATTATGTTTTTCATGAAACCAAATTGTATGAAAAAACATCTATAAAATAAAAAAACACAAAAAAAGGCATCAAGGAAACTCATTAAAATAAAATTTTAAGATAGACGAATTGAGGAAGGAAAAATAAGTTACAAACAATAGAAACTTCTATTAAGCTACATATTGTTGCTTAAATTCTTGCTAAAGGAAATGTCCAATCCAAGAGGTGACATTGGAGAGGAAACTACTAGGAAAACCACCCACTATCACCTAGGTGGTCCTGCCTCTCACATTTAGGACAAATGAAAGGTCCTAAACCTAAGGGTGGCGGGGTGGAATTCAAAAATATTAAAAAATAATTTATATTATATTTTATTGAAATTTTCTTACATATAATTTATTGATTGAAAAAAAAATTAATATATATAATAATTTTAAAAGATATTTTAAAACCAATAAACAATTTTTAATTAAAAAACTAAAAAAATATATTTAAATAAATTTTAATATTAAAATAATTCTAAATACTCACATTTCCCCGACGGGGGTGAGATCCCAGGAACACGTGGCTCCTCATGGCCCATGTTAGTAGGTATATGGAAACGAAATGTTGGACCACCCCACCAATCCTCTCAATTCATTAGGTGCTCAGAGGCAAGTAATGGCTAGGTTGAAAAACATCTCAGTGCCTCGTCGAGTGTTGGAGGTGTAGTTTAAGTTTCCAAATGGGAATTGGAATGACATTTTTGTTGAGGTCGTGGTTCGGTTTCATGAATCTGAGTGGTTTTATGTGCAATAATGAGGGAAGTGGCGTCAAGCCTTTTGGATTTGGCTACATTTCAATTGTTATCTGTCTAGGTTTGAGCAAGGCTTTCTGGTCCTATGTCTTTCCCTGGAAGGGTTCACCATGCTTTTCTATTCTTGCGCATCATGGATTAAGGTATCGATAACCATCTAGATTTTTTGGTTCAATTTGAATTTGGAAGGTGTGGGATTATGGTTCTGCAGTTGGTTTTGGAGGTGGGTTCGAAAGTGAAGTCTGTGGTGGTGGAGACAACTTCATGTACAAAGCTCCTTCGCAGATGGTTATATTATGACCTAGGTTTATTTCAGTCTCAGCATGTGTGATTTTTGTGGTTTTCAGGAGATACTATGGTAAGGAGAGATACTCTCCTGCAATTCACATTTTTTTAGTGTCTAAGTATTGTGCAACAGGTTTTCTAGTGTGGTTTGGAAGGAGCGGGGCTTATTTGGACCACTCCAAGCATGAAATTCAATCACCTTGGAACTCTTTCAAGCCACTTCCATGGTGGAACCATTTGGTGAAGTGGAGAAGGGTGGGGGGAAGAAAGGTGTTCTTTTTGGAGAGGTATCAGTAGTTCATATTTTAGAGAGCGGGCTATGGTGGTTTTTGTCTGAGCTTGTTTGGTGAGTGGGTGGCCACTCCAACATTCTTGTTTTTAGTAACTTTTGTAGTATTATAGGCCCCTTTAGGATCAAGCCATCCCCGTGGCGTGGAAAGCATTATCTCCATACGAAGCTTAGCCCAATGGTAGAGGAAGATCAGACATTGGTCATCCCTCCAGTGAATTAAGGGGACGAGGTTGCTAGAATGCGTTAGGGTGGCAAGGTTGCAGGTATTTCCCGATGGTAAGGAGTTGGTCCATGAGGGGGATGTAGAGGTGGGGGGAAGATGATGAGGAAAGGTGGGCAACCTCTGTAAGCCCAAAGGCGATGAGGAGAAAGGTATGGTGGGAAGATGAACTGTGGGTCTGACAGGAGTTTGGAAACCGACCCCTAGTAAATTCAACATTGTTGTCTGGAGAATTGCTAAGAATTAATGCAACCCTTACTATAAAGGATGGAAACAACTAAGAGAATTAGAAGGGAGGAACATGTAGAAATGGTAGCCACTCTAGTTAAAATGCACTACTTCGAGTGCTAATTTCACGAACGAGTGGTAGTGGTTTAGAGTGGCCAGAACCTGCTCTAAGTAAAGGTGGAAAAGTTGGAGTCATGGATTACTCCATCCACCATATCCTCCAGGAACAACCCCGTATAACCAAACCTCCATCACTTCTAATGAATAACATGATCAAAGGTTCCCTCCTTGTATTACTTGTCTTTTGGAGTTAGTGGCCCTCTTGGGTAGGACTACGTCTTTAGCTTCCTTTTTGTATTTTTGTCATCTTCTACATACAGTGGTCAACAAAAATGGTCTAGGTGAGACCGCATGTTTTTTGAAACTCTGGATGTATATCGATTATGTCAGTTGAATAGAATATCGATTTACAAAAATAAAAATCTAAAAAATTACATTAGCCATATTAAATTTATTTCTAGATTTGGTGTCCCTAACCAAATCCATTCTCACAATAAAGATTGAAATGTCAAAAATGTATAGCCTAACAATAAATACAAAATATAAACAAAATATAAAAAGATAAATAATCAATTATAAAAGAGAAAACAAACTAAAAAAATCTTAAAATTTTAAAAATTAAATTAAACATTAAAAAATATTATTATCATAAATTAAAATAAATTCATAATAAAATAATATTATTATGAAATAATGTTATTATAAAAGAATATAATATATTATAATAATATTTTTAAAATAATAAAATAATATTGAAAATTATAACATAGTATAATATATCTATAATGTAGCCATAGCCCAGACAGAATTACATAATAGATTACAAATTGAAATCATGTGTCTCATAGAAGAAACAAGGTTAGGGAAATTAACTAAGAATAAAGGAAGGTTGATCTGAATAAAGGTGAGCTCTACTGACCAAAAGTATGACATACTTAGTAAAACCTCACGTCTAAAAGGAACGAGAATATTTATAAACGAAGATCTCATTCCAGAATATCAAGAAAAATTAAGAAAGGAGGTTCAAAAGGTAAAAGAATCTAGGAAGGAAGGAAAATGGGAAATAATAAAAAATAGAAAAGCCATTATTCAAGATAGAAACCATAAATATAGTAATAAATAGCAATTGAACATGCTCCGAATTCTTTCTTGGAACTGTCAGGGCTTTCCATGGAACAAAGGCCCCAAGCTAAGTTGGATATCAAATGATGTTGATATTATATTGCTTGCTGAAACTTGGGAGAATGAAGAATCTAAGGTCCCTAACATAGATGGCTTTGCACTATGGTCTACCTGGAACAAGCGATCCTCCAGTAGAGGCATTAAGGGCATAGATTGCTACATTAAGAAGAACATCTCCCCCCATGCTACGATTTATAAAAATGAACCTTACAACCTGTTATTGCCTAAATCCACCTCAGGCTGAAAGAAGGCAGAGTTCAGGGTAACATCAAACCACGCTCAGTCTGGTAGCTAGCCCTACCAGAACAGGAGAGGGCTCTCTCCGGGTCAATCTCAGCAAAAAGTAATCAATAGGGCTTGGGATGACTGAAATGGAAGCTAATTTTAGGCTAGGTATATAAATGAAGGAGTTTGAAATGATTTTTGGGGGTTTTTGTTAGAAAGAAGGGAAAGGCAATTTTGGGTGCGGGGATTAGGCTTAGTTTTTTCAGAATTCTAATTGGGGCAGGGAAAGCAATGATTTTGATGCTTCGAAATTGAATGGATGGATGGTTTAGACCGCTAAGGGGCTAAAGAGGGCAAGAGATCTCAAGGATCCTCTCCAAACAGATGAAAACATGTAAAATCAAACAAAACTAAAGGAAGAGCAAAGCAAGCTATTGAATTCCACCTTTAACACTTATTTGTTTAATCGAAGAAGAACAGAGAAGGGAAATGATACACATAAAAATTCAGTGAAACTTACAAATACATAGAGAAGAACACCATCAAAACGCAGAGCCACAAGGATCCCAAAAAGTGCTGCAAACCCTGGCCTTTCCTTTGCCAAAAATGCATAAGTGATGTACAATGAAGTGCCAAACAATTCCCAAGTACCCAACCCTGAAAATGTCTGAGAAAATACATAATATAGACAAGTCTAACTCCTCCCCATGCCTCTAGGGGTCGAGCTCATCATTCTAGGAGCTGTTTCAACCATATCTAAACTAGGAACTAGAAAATAGGCCATGAAACAACTTGCCTCTATATGCTAGGAAACTGATCCATTCACTCACATTTTCACTTTTTAGTGAATGAATCCTCTAGAAAAAGTAAAAATGTGCCAAATTTACATCATGGTCATGAAATTACATCAAGGTAGATCAATAGTTACATGAAAAAGTGAAACTAGTCAAAACTGGGTGAAATTCGGAGCTGAAGAGTGAAAAATAGGCCAAAATTCTCTATGTGCCGCGCCCAAAATCTCTATGCGTAGCACAACTTTGGAGCTGATTTTGAGGCACTTCCTGAAGTCCAAATTGAGCTCATGATATCTCGTTGGAAATACCTGCCTGTATAATTTCCAACACAAGTGGAATTTCTGGATTTAAATGTCATTTTCCCCTCCAAAACTTCAATCTCCCAAGACTAGTTCCTGTGTGTGTAAAAAGTGGCAGAAAGGCCATTTTCAAGGTGTTTTTTACCCTTTAGGCAACCCAGAACTTAATGAAATCCTTAGGCCATTCCTGAGCATGCATAATTTTTTATAAAAAATCCAAAAATGTAAATTTTTCCTCCAGAAGATCTCTCAAACGTAAGCGTGGCCAAGGTGGCGCTACGCGTTGGGTACGAAAATCTCTTTTGTGACCAAAAAATTCAAAAATGACAAAATTTTCTCCAAATTTGCTAAAATTCGGAGTGAAGGTCCCCCATCAAGTTCCATGCTCATCCAAATAATCTTTGGCCAAGATTTGAAGTCGATCATGCCTTTTGTGCCTCCTCAGTTCCCTTCTCAGCCTCGCTTTCAGGATCTTGATCCTTGCTTTGCAAACATGTGTGCGTGCCCAATAGTGGTTCTTCATGTGTTGAAGCATGTTTTTATCTTTGTTGGCTTTCTCCAACAACTTCTCAAGATGCATGTTGACCCTCTCGAGCCAAGTCTCTCTATCGGCCTCAATCTCCAGCTCGATAGGTGTCATCTTGGATGGGCTTCTTCGGGTAGCTTGCCGGTTCTCGTGGATGTTTTGTAACTCCATGATTGTCTGCTGATCCTATACCTACTTATTCCATTGCTCCAAATAGTTAATGATCCATTGTGCTCTCTGCAACTTGTCGGTCAATGTGCTGATCTCAGTTTTTTGATCATGAATGATCTCTCTCAGTTTTGAGTTTGGAGAGCTCATGTCCACATCAATCAATGTAAAATCAGTATCCAGACCTCCTGAAGGGCCTTCCTCCTGCATAGGCCTCTTTCCTCTATCCTGTACTTGTACCTGTGCTGATGAAGATGGCAACGAGACACCTTCCACCCCGGGTGGAGATAGTACTCGTCGGGCTGCTGCAAATAATGATCTCATGCCTCTCTGATAAGTAACAAATACTGGCACACCAATGATAGGCTCTGTCTCGAGACCTTCAAACTGATGTGAAGGCTCACCCACATCATGAATAATCTTTGGAGGAGGCTGAGGGGTTGTAAAGAAGTCACGGGAAATGAACTCTTCCGATGCAATGCCCTGCAATCCAAGCTGATGTACAACAATGATCTTGATGACTGCATAATGATAAATGTTGTTATGCTGCTGCTCGGGAGTCTTCTTCTGCACAAGAGTAGTCATCTGCTCTATGTTTCGACACATGAAATATGGAATGCTCATCATCCTCACTCTCATGAAATGCATCAATAATGGAATATGGTAAGCATAAACGCGTGAGAACTGGCCCTCGCAGCTGAAGTATCTGATGATGAGTTTCATCAATGGCTCATAGGAATCCTTCAAGAATCTGAAAGGGAAAAACCTGTTGAGCTGCCTCACATAGCCAGGCCTGATGTATGGCTCATAATACACTTTGTCTAGTTGTTGTCTCTTGTTCCACTGTTCACCTACATTCGGTATTCCTGTTGCCTGAGAAATGGTTTCTGGTGTCAAGGTGAAATTTACACCAACCAGAGTTACATGATCGTCATGCAAATGTAAAACAAACAAGCAAACCAACTCCTGATGATGATGAGTTTGAGCAATCATCTCACAATACTGAAAGCATGAATATTGCCGAAAGCATGATATGGCCAGTGGGCAGGCTTGCAGCTCAGTCAACGATGTGGGCTCTTCTATGACATGTTTTCCACCTTCTCGAGGCCTTCTTGGTACATGCAGCTCTGTGGTAGAATCACTGTCTTGCTCATATGACGACTCAGTGTCCATCATGGTGCTGCAAGCTAGATGTCAAGTGCATGTTTGGTTTATTGAAAATGATAAATTGGTGTTTGTTTTCAATGCCAAATATGCCAAAGGGAAATGAGGAACTGTGGTAAATAAGGAACAGTGCGAAAAATGGACTGTCAAGTGAGATTAAGGTGTGCTAACAGTCACTTGACTATTGGGAATTGGGGATTTGGGTTTTTTTTTTGCAAATGATATGGGAGAGGGAAAGTGATAAGGAATGATAGGGTTAAGGGATAGGGATAAATGGGAACAAGTGATAAGAGTGACTTTGGGACATAGCGGAAAAGGAGAGGGACTGTAGGATGGTAGTGGGACAGTAAGGTGGAAGGGAACCACAAGAGGGGAATGGAGTTCAAACTAATTGGCACCAAGATCAGAATTTTAAAACACCAATTAGAAACCCTATAAGAGCCATTTCTAACAAGAGAGTAGGGTTTACGGTTTTACCATTCAACACTTATATTCTTCTCTTCAAATCACAACAAACACCATTTAATAGCAATGGTAAAGGCTCTTCACACTTACTTGGATCATAGAATACTGAGTTGTTTGAATTTTGTTTGAGAAGAGGTGAAATTTTTCTTGTTGGCCCCCTGCGCCACGCACAAAACCTAGTGCGTCGTGCTTACTGTATGCGACGCACCAGTAGAAAAACACATAGTGGAAATCAGCTCTGTGCGCCGCGACTGGTGTATGCGTCGCGACCTCCTCCCAACACGTCACACAAGCAAACTCATAGACAGTCCGCCTCCAAAACTCGGTTTTCGCTCCTCCAAACTTGACTTGGCTTCACCGATATTTCTTGCATGCAAATGAATTGTGAATGTGGAAAATATCTTATAGAACCATGGATTTTGATTTTTGTTTTGAAATAACCCACTTTGTAAAGTTGTAGAACTTTGACACTTTGACATTTTAATACAAACTCTGTTTAGGTTTCCATTTTACTTTTTTGACTCGAATGATGAATCTTTTGTCAATTTTGCAGGGATGGTTGGAATTGGATTTCAACAAAGGATGACCAGGGCTGCGCCTAAGGTACTTCATGACTGAAAAACTTTAAAAATTGCATATTTATTACAAACAATAAATTTGACGATTTCTTCTTCAAAACAGAGTTTTGAAGAAGAATCATTCTTAAGCATTATTGAAGATGAAAATTTTGAAATAGAAACTTCTTTCAAACCTCCCTCTGGCCTGATGGAATTATTGGACACTTTGAAGACAAAATTTGTGAAACCCTAGACCTAAAAAGACCTAAAAACCCTAAAATGACTCTTTGCTAACCAAGAGGCCAAAACAGGACTATGAATGACTTTAAAATTGATTTGATGAACATACCTGAGCCAGCAGGATAAGGCATGCGGGGTATGAGTGACAAGGCCCTTCCGTCAGATGATGGCATGCCCCTAACGGAATGCAACTGAATGAAATGAATGAGACACCTAAAAATGAAATGCAATAAGAGAAATGATCTCTGACGGAGGGATGAAAAGACCGACTCTAACATTGGCTCCAATGGGGATGGTAGCTCCTGGGAGGTGCCAAGAACGACAGATCTCTGGGAGAGATAGACAGTGCCTTCGTCCATTGGGCTATGGAGTCATTGACTTGACAAAACTCTTGACTCAATTTATTGACTGAAACTTGACTCAAATCGACTCAATTTTAAAACTGAAATGACTGAAAACTGACTCGACAAACTGAAACCAAAGCTGAAATCCTTCCTCAGAATTATAGCCTTCACTTCGGGCCCCAAACTGAAGAAAATATCACATCACACACTTGCAATGAAACTAAAAAAAATTGTATGTACAGTGACAATGTAGACTGCAGAAAACATCTCAGAAATGATACTGCTTGAGCAGCCGACCATTGATCGGCCCTCCTCGAAAATCTTCCCCGTTCATCTCCTTCAGAAGAAAAGCATTCTGACCACGATATGCAACAATCTTAAAGGGACCTTTCTAGAGATTTTCAAACTTACCGTGCTTACCCTTTTCCTCATTCCTTGCATCCCACTTTAGCACTACTTACTCCAATTGGAATTTTCCCACCTCCGCTTTTCTGTCATAAATTTTCTTAATTCTCTCCTGCAACTTGAATGTGTTCTAAAAAACTTCATCTCTCGTTTGCTGCAAATGAATCATCTGATTTATTCTTCTCTGCATATGGCTTTCTTCACTGCCAGCTTCCTGAAGAAGCTTGACCACCGGAACAACAAGGGAGGTAGGAAACACCGTTTCTACTCCATATACCAACTCAAAGGGAGACATACCAATGGATTTTTTCTGACTCACTCGGTCTGCCCAAAGTGAATTGACTAAATTTTTATGCCAACCTTTTTTATTGATTTCTAGCAACTTTTTAATGATGTTGACCAAAAATTTGTTGGAAGATTCCACCAATCCGTTGCCTTGCGGATGATAAGCGGTTGAGTGTCCCAAAGTGATGTGATACTTGGTACAAAACTCAACCATCCTTTTTGATTTGAAAGCTGCCGCGTTATCAGTAATTATCTTATTCGGGCAACCAAAACGAGACAAAATGTTATTCTCAAGGAATGAAATTATTATTGCATCCATAGCTTGTCTGGTGAGAATTGCTTGGATCCATTTCGTGAAATAATCTGTCGTCGTGAGAATCCATCTATGTGAGCTGAAGAAGCAGGATGGTTCTCCCCAATGAAATTCAAACCCCACTGCTGAAAAGGGGCGCTTACCTCAATAGGCTTAAGCAACAAAGGTTGCAATTTCTGCCTTCCTTCGAAAATCTGACATTCGTGACAGCCTCTGACAGTCTTATACACATCAGAAAAAAGTGTCGGCCAATAGTATCCGACTCTAAAAATCTTATTAGCCATTTTTTTCCAAAAAAGGTGACCCCCGTAGTCTCCTTTATGGAAATCCTCCATTACCTACTTCTCTTCTTCTTCCACCAAACAATTCAACAAAACACCACCAGGATCTTTCCAATAAAGTGCAAAATTCAAAATACAAAATTTTGCAGCCTTCAATTTCAGAGTTCTACCTTTGTTTTTAGTCATGCCGAGTGGTGGTGACAAATTTTGAAGAACATACACAATATTTGAATACCATGGAGAAGCAACAAAAATTTCCGATACCTGAAGTGGTGAATTCTCCTCATCCTCATCAGACATAGCAACAATCAGATTTATGTCTAGTGCATGCCAATTTGATTCGACCATAATCTTCGCCAGCCCTTGTCCTTTGATAAGCTTCGCAGGCTTTATCTCCACATCATACTCCAGGAAAGCTGCAATCCACTTGCCTCGTCTTCCTTCCGGATTAGTTTGTACTAAAACATCTTTCACGGCAGCGTTAGGAACATAAGCCAAAATATGAGAATGTAGAATGTATACTCAGAAATACTTTAATGATTTTACCAGTGCCAGAGCTTGCTTCTCAATGATGTTATATTTCAAGGCTGCATCTCTTATAGTTCGACTGAAAAAAGCTATTGGCTTCTCATGCTCATCTCTTTTCTGCATTAACACAGCTGCCATGGTATGCTCCGAAGCAAATGAAAACAAAATAAAATCTTGGGTGTAATCCGGGCTAATTAAAACTGGAGCTGAAGATAGTCCCAACTTCACCAAATTAAAGGAATTTACAGCCTCTTCAGTCCACTTCACTTGGCTGTCTTTTTTAAGCATGTTTGTAATCTCTCTTAGATGTTCAACAATATTAGGCACAAAGCAGCGTAAAAAGTTCATCTTACCATTAAAAGACTGAATCTCCTTCTTGTTCCGGGGAGGGTCAATTTGCTGAATTGCTTCTACACGTGCTGGATCAATATAAATGCCATCTTTTGAAATAATGTGACCAAGTAGTTTTCCCTCATCCATGGAAAACAAGCTCTTCTTCGGATTAAGTGACACACCATATTTTCTACACTTTTGAAAGACAGCTTTCAAGTGATACATATGCTCTTCATCCGAATTGGAAAAGACCATCAAATCATCAAGGTATATAACAGGAAAAACATCCTTCTCATTCGCAAAAGCCATGTCCATTGCCTGCTGAAATGTCGCACCAATATTCTTTAAACCGAAAGGCATCTTGGCATAGTGGAAAGTTCCCTACGGAGTGGTGAACGCTGTTTTGTCTCTGTCGTCCTCATGGACCAGAATTTGGTTATACCCAGAATAACCATCGAGTAATGACATACGAGATGCTCCAACTACTCGCTGAAGTATATGATCCATTTTGGGCAATGGATAATTGTCCTTCAATGACACCTTGTTCAGATTTCGGAAATCAATGCACAACCGAATCTCACTTGTCTTTTTCCGCACTAGCACCAAATTGGAAATCCAATCAGAAATCTGATGGGAACAATGATTCCTGCTTTGTACAACCTGTTTACCTCCTTTTCAATTTATGGCAGCAACTTCGGGTTGATTCTTCTTAGATTCTGTCTGAAAGGCTTCTAATTAGGCTTGATTGGAATAGTGTGCTAAATTATATTCGTATCATACGTCTTCAAGTCTGAATAATCCCAAGAAAACACATCAACAAAAGAGGACAACAAACTAATATATTTAGCCTTTACCTCCGGTGGCAATGCTTTTGACAATTTCACCATCTTTGGATTCTCAACTGATCCAATGTTTACATCTTCAACTCCCTTTTCAGTTGGCCGCAAGGTTGGTTTTTTAGCTACATCATCCTGATCGAAGAGTTCTTCTAAAGGTATCAAACCTTTAGGAATAACATTATCTTTCAGCTACAACACTTCCATTTGATTGACTTGCACATCAGCTTCACCATCATCATATTCTACATCAATTGAGGTATCTTTGAACTTACCTTTGTTTTGCAAAAATTCATTAATCTCATCATCATCTTGGAAAATTTGCCAACATCTTTGATTATCCGGAACGGTAGGACGGTGCTTCACATGGATTTCAAACTTATTACTTGAATTCATTGGGATCTTCAAATTACTTGCTGCCTTAGCAAGTGCATCTGCAATTCCATTTTGAATGTGAGGAATACAAGTCAAGGTATAATCTGAAAACAACTTCAAAATATCAAGAACAACATTTCGGTAAGCCCGCATTCGGGGATGCTTCGTTTGGTATTCACCCTTGACTTGCACAATCACCAATTCGAAGTCGCCATAGACTAAAATTCTCTTAGCATTGAACTTTCTAAGAATTTTTAGGCCAGCAATCAGAGCTTCGTACTCAACCTCATTGTTCGAACAATCGAATGCTAGCTTGTAAGAACATACCCGTACATTGCTCGGGACCTTGTTTGGAGTGGCAAAAGGACTGCGTACCCAAATACAAATTCCAGCACCATCATTTCCCACTGCACCATCGAAATCCATGGTCCATAAACCCTCTTCATCATCTTGTAAGTGCTGAAATTGTGCTAGCTCTATTTTTTCTTCTTGATGTCCACTATCTTTAGTTGATTGCTCAACTGTGCTTTCCAGTTTTTGCCTTTCTTTCTTCAAAACTTCTCTGAAATTCTCGATAATCTCTGGAATATCTTCTGCATGAACTAATTGACTATCTACATCATTGAAACTATCGGCATACAAAACAAAAGACTCTAAATCTATATGTACATAATTAATCGGATGATTAACCAGTTTCTCCTTGCTTGTAATCATGTACTTCATTTTTTGTTCATGGTACAACTTTCTCATTTGGCCAAACACGGGAATCGTTGCATAGGAGAAATCTAATTGTAATGTCCCTTTCAATTTTGCTCCCCAAGATCTGGAAAGTAGCATACCAAATCTGGGAGGAATGTCTGCCACAACTACGTCCATCAAAACATTCTTTGTAGGAATCTGATCCAAACTAACAACCAAGTATTTAATGAGCCCAATACATCTCACTCTGCTAGAATCAAATGAATAAAGATCATGGTACTTCCTAGTGATGTCCAAACCCAACTTCTCCATGATTTCCTTCGGCATAAGATTATGGGAAGCACCGGAATCAAACATGGCATTATGCAATACAAACTCATGCAATCGAAGACTGATATAAAAAGGAGGCACTTCACTATCTGGAGACTCACCATCTAAAGCTGGTCCAAATATCAGTTCAGGTTGATCATCTTCAATATTCACCATATCAGACATAGGATCGAAATTCAAAATTTTAGAAACTTGGCCTCTATAACTGTTGTTCTTCATTATTTCAGTCAAGGGAATGGATACCTTTAATTTAGAAATCTCATTATCCAAACTAAAGGCTGAAGTCTTTTCGATCTCTTTGGCTGGAACATATTTCTTTTTAGCCTTCTCCCTCGATGTAATTGGCTGATTTGATTTTTCTACTGATGATGACTTGGTGGCAGCGGGATCAACTATATCTTTTGCTTTCTTTTGTGCAACAGGTGAATCATTTTTAGGTGCTGAAACTTCCTTTCTCTTTTGGATTGGGTTGACAGGCACATCTCTATTTCTAAGAGAATATTGCTTCTACTGGGCTGATAAGGCATTCATATAACTTCTCTGATACTCATCCGACTCTTCCTCAAGAGCTGCATCATTGGCCAAGATAAAATCCTCATCTCTTTGTACAGCTGAACTTTCTGCATACTCCTCATCTTCAGTGATATAAATGGGAAAATCATCAGGAGTAAAGAAGTTAATTTCCTCCCCTACTACATCATCTTCATCATCTGAATCCTGACCAAAAAAATTATGCTGAAGTGGTGTCTTTACTTGCTGCTGGACTGCTGGTTCTTGTGCTCGTTGCTCTCGTTGTTTGATCCTGAATCGTGTCTGCTGCTGACCATGGAAATTGGGATTTCAGATCTACGGTTCGGGCTTATAAAGTGTGAACCTTTCAATCATTTTTTCCACCTTGCGAAGTAGCTGATCTGATGTATAAGCTTCTTCCTTTATTACGACTTTCTTCTTAGCTCTCATTCTAGCTCTCTTGTCATTCAAATTAGCTTCAACAGTAACGACAATTTTCTGCATATCCTCTAAGGTGGGTGGATCTCTTTCGCGTAATGAATAGGCCATGTCCGGATCAAAACCATCCAGAAACTTAAGCAAATATGATTTCTTAGATGGCCTTAAATCATCAGGAATTGCATTATAAACCGCATTAAATCTAATACAATAGTCTTGAACAGAATCACCAACATTGCGCTTGATCTTGGTATATTCTGAAGTGATTTGAAGTGGATCTTTCTTTATTTCCCACCGATCTAGAAACTGTCTCTAAAGCTCCGCCAATGTAGTAATACTTCTAGGCTGTAAGGCTCTGAACCACTTACGTACTTCACCACCAAAATTTTGCACAAACAATCTCATAGTCACATTTTCTTCATCAATTTCATGGAGATCAAAGAATTCTGCCATTATATCAATATGCTGCTGAGCAGGAACACTCTAAGGAGTACCATCAAATAATGGGATCTTACTTTGATAATCAGCGGGCATAGAATCCAAGTTCTGAGGCAAGACAAGAGGTGCGAATCTAGTGGCCATTGCTCTTGGTGGATTTATAATCTGTCTTGGAGAAACAGGTGGAGTAGGAGCAGTAGATGTATGAGGTGTCTGTGGTGGGGATGGAGGAGGAACTACTGCAGATTGCTGATCAGATATGTATGGTTGCACGCGAATGGTAAGAATGAAGGGAAGCTCGGTGTGAACTTGTGAATCAGAAGTAACTGCTGATGGACCAAGAGTTTCAGAAGCAGATTCGATAAACTCAGGAATATTAGTTGCCACAATAGAATTTTGAATGTTCAAGATGTAACTATCAATGGATCTATTAGCTTGTTCAATCTCAAGATACTTGATAAACTCGAGATTTATGACAGTAGAACCAATAGCACTTTCAGACTTAGTTTCAAACAACGACAACTCAAATTGATCATCAAACTCAATATGTTCAAGGAATTCAAATACAATAGGGCATGAATGAGATTTGAAAAGAGGGATCACGGGAATTTCTCAACGAAGAATTCTTGAAATCAGATTGTGATTCTCATACAATGGAGGTGGATCGGGATCTGGATTTGATCTTGTATGTCTTCTGGAAGCTAGTGTGTTGGATTAATTTCAACAGTCAAAGGGACAAAACCAACTTGTTCAGCCTATAAAATGCTAGACTCATCACCCAAAAGTCCAGAATGATTTGATATACTGGGGTAATTCACGAGTTAAGTGTCACGTTCACAAGCATAACTTCAGGCTTCGTCTGTATCTTATGAAACAAATAACACCGACAAGCAAACCATTTTTCTCCCCAGTATGGTCACCACTATGTTATTGCCTAAATCCACCTCAGGCTGAAAGAAGGCAGAGTTCAGGGTAACATCAAACCACGCTCATTCTGGTAGCTAGCCCTACCAGAACAGGAGAGGGCTCTCTCCGGGTCAATCTCAGCGAAAAGTAATCAATAGGGCTTGAGATGACTGAAACGGAAGCTAATTTTAGGCTAGGTATATAAATGAAGGAGTTTGAAATGATTTTGGGGGTTTTTGTTGGAAACAAGGGAAAGGAAATTTTGGGTGCGGGGATTAGGCTCAGTTTTTGCAGAATTCTAATTGGGGCAGAGAAAGCAATGATTTTGATGCTTTGAAATTGAATGCATGGATGGTTTAGACAGCTGAGGGGTTGAAGAGGGCAAGATATCTCAAGGATCCTCTCCAAACAAATGAAAACATGTAAAATCAAACAAAACTAAAGGCAGAGAAAAAAAAGCTATTGAATTCCACCTTTAACACTGATTTGTTTAATCTAAGAAGAACAGAGAAGGGAAATTATGCACATAAACATTCAGTGAAACTTACAAATACATAGAAAAGAACACCATCAAAACACAGAGCCACAAGTATCCCAAAAAGTGCTGCAAACCCTGGCCTTTCCTTTGCCAAAAATGTATAAGTGATGTACAATGAAGTGCCAAACAATTCCCAAGTACCCAACCCAAAAAATGTCTGAGAAAATACATAATATAGACAAGTATAACTCCTCCCCATGCCTCTAGGGGTCGAGCTCATCATTCTAGGAGTTGTTTCAACCATATCTAAACTAGGAACTAGAAAATAGGCCATGAAACAACTTGCCTCTATATGCTAGGAAACTGATCCATTCACTCACATTTTCACTTTTTAGTGAATGAATCCTATAGAACAAGTAAAAATGTGCCAAATTTACACCATGGTCATGAAATTACATCAAGGTAGATCAATAGTTACATGAAAAAGTGAAAAATAGGCCAAAATTCTCTATGCACCGTGCCCAAAATCTCTATGCGTAGCACAACTTTGGAGCTTATTTTGAGGCACTTCCCGAAGTCCAAATTGAGCTCCTGATAGCTCGTTGGAAATCCCTGCCTATCTACTTTCCAACCCAAGTGGAATTTCTAGATTTGGATGTCATTTTCCCCTCCAAAACTTCAATATCCCAAGACTGGTTCCTGTTTGTGTAAAAAGTAGCAGAAAGGCCATTTTCAAGGTGTTTTTTACCCTTTAGGCAACCCAGAACTTGATGAAATACTTAATAAATTCTTGAGCATGCATAATTTTTTATAAAAAATCCAAAAATGTAAATTTTTCCTCAAGAAGATCCCTCAAACGTAAGCGCGCGCGAAGTGGTGCTACACGTTGGGCAGGAAAATCTCTTTTGTGACCAAAAAATTCAAAAATGACAAAATTTTCTCCAAATTTGTTGAAATTTGGATTGAAGATCCCCCATAAAGTTCCATGCTTAGCAAAATAAGCATCAGCCAAGATTTGAAGTCGATCATGCCTTTTGCGCCTCCTTAGTTCCCTTCTCAGCCTCGCTTTCAGGATCTTGATCCTTGCTTTGCAAACATGTGTGCGTGCCCAAAAGTGGTTCTTCATGTGTCAGAGCATGTTTTTCTCTTTGTTGGATTTATCCAATAGCTTCTCAAGATGCATTTTGACCCTCTCGAGCTAAGTCTCTCTATCGACCTCAATCTCTCGCCCGATAGGTGTCATCTCGGATGGGCTTCTTCGGGCAGCTTGCCGGTTCTCGTGGATGTTTTTTAACTCCATGATCGTCTGCTGATCCTCTAACTACTTATTCCACTTCTCCAAATAGTTAATGATCCATTGTGCTCTCTGAAACTTGTCAGTCAATGTGTTGATCTCATTTTTCTGCTCCTGAATGATCTCTCTCAGTTTTGAGTTTGGAGAGCTCATGTCCACATCAATCAATGTAAAATCGGTATCCTGACCTCTTGAAGGGCCTTCCTCCTACATAGGCTTCTTTCCTTTTTCCTTGACCTGTACTTGTGCTGATGACGATGAAAACGAGACCCCTTCCACCCAAGGTGGAGATAGTACTCGTCGGGCTGCTGCAAATAATGATCTCGTGTCTCTCTGATAAGTAACAAATACTGGCACACCGATGATAGGCTCTGTCTCTGGACCTTCAAACTGATGTGAAGGTTCACCCACATCATGAATAATCTCTGGAGGAGGCTGAGGGGCTATAAAGAAGTCACGGGAAATGAACTCTTCCCATGCAATTCCCTGCAATCCAAGCTGATGTACAACAATGATCTTGATGAGTGCATAATGATAAATGCTATTATGCTACTGCTCGGGAGTCTTCTTCTACACAAGAGTAGTCATCCGCTCTATGTTTCGACACATGAAATATGGAATGTTCATCATCATCACTCTCATGAAATGCATCAATAATCGAATATGGTAAGCATAAAGGCGCGAGATCCAGCCCTCACAGCTGAAGTATCTGATGATGAGTTTCATCAATGGTGCATAGGACTCCTTCAAGAATCTAAAAGGGAACACCCTGCTGAGCTGCATCACATAGCCAGGCCTGATGTATGGCTCATAATACACTTTGTCTAGCTGTTGTCTCTTGTTTCACTGTTCACCTACATTCGGTATTCATGTTGCCTGAGAAATGGTTTCTGGTGTCAAGGTGAAATTTACACCAGCCAGAGTTACATGACCGTCATGCAAATGTAAAAAAAACAAGTGAACCAACTACTGATGATGCTGAGTTTGAGAAATCATCTCACTATACTGAAAGCATGACTGTTGCTGAAATCATGATATGGCCAGTGGGCAGGCTTGTAACTCATTCAACGATGTGGGCTCTTCTCTAACATGTTTGCCACCTTTTCGAGGCCTTCTCAGTACATGCAGATCTATGGTAAAATCACTGTCTTGCTCATATGATGACTCAGTGTCCGTCATGGTGCTGCAAGCTAGATGTCAAGTGTATGCTTGGTTTATTGAAAATGATAAATTGGTGTTTGTTTTCAATGCCAAATATGCCAAAGGGAAATGCGGAACTATGGTAAATAAGGAACAGTGGGAAAAATGGACTGTCAAGTGAGATTAAGGTCTACTAACAGTCACTTGACTGTTGGGAATTGGGGATTTGGGTTTTTTTTTTGCAAATGATATGGGAGAGGGAAAGTGATAAGGAATGATAGGGTTAAGGGTTAGGGATAAATGGGAACAAGTGATAAGAGTGACTTTGGGACATAGGGGAAAAGGAGAGGGATTGTGTGATGGTAGTGGGACAGTAAGGTGGAAGGGAACCACAAGAGGGGAATGGAGTTCAAACCAATTGGCACCAAGATCAGAATTTTAAAACACCAATTAGAAACCCTATAAGAGCCATTTCTAACAAGAGAGTAGGGTTTATGTTTTTACCATTCAACACTTATATTCTTCTCTTCAAATCATAGCAAACACTATTTAATAGCAATGATAAAGGCTCTTAACACTTACTTGTATCATAGAAGACTGAGTTGTTTGAATTTTGTTTGAGCAAAGGTGAAATTTTCCTTGTCGGCCCTGTGCGCCACCCACAAAACCCAGTGCACTGTGCTCACTGTATGCACCGCACCAGTTGAAAAACACACAGTGGAAATCGGCTCTGTGCGCCACGACCGGTGTATGCGTCGCGACCTCCTCCCAACGCGTCGCGCAAGCAAACTCACAGACAGTCCGCCTCCAAAACTCTGTTTTCGCTCCTCCAAAATTGACTTGGCTTCACTGATATTTCTTGCATGCAAATGAATTGTGAATGTGGAAAATATCTTATAGAACCATGGATTTTGATTTTTGTTTTGAAATAACCCACTTTGTAAAGTTGTAGAACTTTGGCACTTTGACATTTTAATACAAACTCTGTTTAGGTTTCCATTTTACTTTTTTGACTTGAATGATGAATCTTTTGTCAATTTTGCATGGATGGTTGGCATTTGATTTCAGCAAAGGATGACTAGGGCTGCGCCTGGAGTACTTCATGACTGAAAAACTTTAAAAATTACATATTCATTACAAACAATAAATTTGACGATTTCTTCTTCAAAACAGAGTTTTGAAGAAGAATCATTCTTAAGCATTATTGATGATGAAAATTTTGAAATAGAAACTTATTTTGAACCTCCCTCTGGCCTGCTGGAATTATTGGAGACTTTGAAGACAAAATTTGTGAAACCCTAGACCTAAAAAGACCTAAAAACCCTAAAATGAATCTTTGCTGACCAAGAGGCCAAAACAGGACTATGAATGACTTTAAAATTGATTTGATGAATAGACCTGAACCAGTAGGATAAGGCATGAGGGGTATGAGTGACAAGGCCCTTCCGTCAGATGATGGCATGCCCCTAATGGAATGCAACTGAACGAACTGAATGAGACACCTAAAAATGAAATGCAATAAGAGAAATGATCTCTGACGGAGGGATGAAAAGACCGACTCTAACACAACCAATATATTTGGATTGAGATTACTGACATTAATGATAAAAAGACCTATATAGAAATCTTTTGTTTTTCCCCCATTAATTCTAACTTCTATAAGAAAAAGAATCTAGATAAAAATAGTCCTTACAATCATTTAGAGAATGATATTTCTAGCCTAAGGAATGAAGGTAATATCCTTTTAATGGGTGATATTAATGCTCAAAATTTAAGCAACCAAGCTATTCTTCTAAGCAATCATTCCAACCCCAACCCTCTTTGATTAGATGAGGACCTTACTTTGGCTAGCCGGTACAAAAGGAGCTCTAAAGACCTTGGGGATAATTTGTTTGGGTTAGAGCTAGTCAAGCTCTGTAGTGCTCAGGATCTTATAATTTGAAACAGTCTAAAGAAGTGGCCCAATTCTAGCAAGATGACCTACATCCATGGGCTTGGCAGGAGTGTGGTAGACTATGTTATTTCTGATCTCACTTTATACAACGAAATAATAAATTTTGACATCTTATATGACCATGAGGCTGACTCTAATCATAGGCCTTTACTCATAACTCTCAATTTTTTCATGCATAGAGATCCCATAGAAGATAATTCTTATAGTCAAAAGAACTTAATCTTTGATAAAAATAAAAATGATCTCTTTCTAAATGAATTAAAAACTAATTTTCTTCCTTTATCTAGTATAGACAACATAGATGACCACTAGCATAATTTTACTACAACTCTCTTATATTGTATTAACAAGTTCTCAATTGAAGTCTCAAGTAATAAAAGAAATAGCAAAACCAACCCATGGTATGACAAAGATTGTAAAAGTGCGAGGAGAGAAATTAAGGAAGCTATTGATGAACCTCTCAAAATTAAAAAGATAAAAATCTACAAAGCCCTAACTAAAAGGAAAAAAAAGCAAAATATTCGTAAAAGACAAGAGAATCTCTTACACCTCTCTAAGGTGGCTCCTAAGAAATTATAGAGGTAAATTCTAACTAGGAAAACTAAATATAATAATAAAATTGGTTTACACAACTGGAATTCCTATTTTAAGAAGCTTTATGAATCTCCAAATGCCAGGGATTTTGAAACTCTACTCACAACGAAAGAAGTTATCTCATTAGAAGACATTGATTTTGGGTTAAACGCCTGGGAAATGGGAAAGCTAAATATATTGAAGGTTACGAGGCCAAAATATTAAAAATTGGAGGTCCTGTCCTCATCCCCCACATCTAGAAGCTTTTCAACCAAGCGGTCAGGCAAGGGTTCCCTAAAACTTGGACTTAGAGCCTCATTATCCCTATTTTTAAAAGTGGGGATACAAATAACCCCTCTAATTATCGAACAATTATGATCAGCCCTCTCTTATCCAAGTTATATGGTATTATTTTGGAAAAAAAGATGAGTATTTGGCTTGAAAGTGAAGGTAAGTGGGCAAAAGGTCAAGCATGTTTTAGAAGGAAGCACTCAACAACAGGCCACCTCATTACACCTAGGATCATTGTGGAAGAATGCCGCAATGATAGATCCAATCTCTTTTGTTGCTTTGTGGACTTTAGAAAATCTTTCGATACGGTTCCTAGAAATAACCTATGGAATAGATTAGAAGAGCGAAATGTTCCTTTTGAGTTAAGAGCGACCACTATAACGTTATATGAGAATTTAATTGCCAATTTAAAGAGAAATGAGGGGTTGTCGAAAGATATTGAGTGTAATATCGGAGTTAAACAAGGTTTCCCCCTCTCCCCTACCCTATTTGGCATTTACATCGACAAGCTAGAAGGTTGTTTAGAAGAAGGAGGATGTGCTAGCATGATCTTAGCTGGGATAGTCATCATCCTTCTTCTCTATGCTGACGATATTGTTCTTCTCACAAGGTGCCCATCTGATCCTGATAAGAAACTTAGACTTCTTAAGGATTTATTCTCTACCATGGGTATGTCTGTTAACACTGACAAAACAAAAGTTATGATTATCAAATCCAAGAAGGACACTTCACTAATTTTATGTATGAAAATAGTAACTTGGAGGAAGTTTCTTCTTACAAGTACCTAGGAATTGATATTCATCACAAGCTTAACTGGAACTATAGAATTTAGAAAATGATTAATGGGGGGTGGAAAGCTTATTTTGGTCTTGAAAATAATTGTAAAATGAAAAACCTCGTAATGTGGGATAGAAAGAAGTTCCTCTTCGAAAATTCTCCTTTTATCTTATATGGATGTGAGGTTTGGGGTTGCAGCATCTCTAGAGAATCCTGCAGAAATATTGAGCAAATCCAGAAGCGTTCCTTAACGTATAACCTTAAAATTAAAAGAAATACACCCTATCCTATTCTTCTTATAGAAGTGGGTCTTTCCCCTATCAAGAGCCTAGCTATGACTAGGCTTCTATTGTACAAGCACAAGCTCAATAGCATAGGAGACCATAGACTTCCTAAGCTAGCTTTAAATTCCACCCAAAATCACCTAAGGCTTAAACAAGGTTGGTATAAAGACAGAAGTGCCTGGTTAAACCAATGGGAGATCGACGAGAATGTTGCATTTCAAAACATCAATAACATTAAAAAAACTTTTACTTCTAAGTTCAAAGAAAAAATGTGGTGCGAGAAAGATCTAGCAGCTAAAAGAAAATTAAGGTATTATAAGGAGGTCATCAACCCCACCTTAGAAGATCAAAAGTATCTCTCTGTTTTAACTAGCCCAAAGAAGAAAATTAATATAGCCAAGATTAGATTGAACTCTCATGAGCTCCATAGTGAAACAGGTCATTGGACAGTTCCTAAAACACCATGGATGGAAAGGATCTGCCATCTCTATGAGAATATGAACATCGAGGATGAAAATCACTTTCTCTTAGACTGCCCTGTGTAGAACCACATTAGAGCTCAATTTCATAATATTTGTTGCAATACTAACCTTCCTAGCCTTTTAAGATGTCAAAATTATTGTGAGCTCGGGAGGCTTCTCTCCAAGCTTTTTGAGCATAGGAATAAAATCTTAAATCAAATTAAATAACTCTTTATTTAGGTCCGATAGACCAAAGGTTGGTCTCAGTGGATGTCAACCATCATCATCATCATCATCACAGTAAAAAAGTAATATAATTTTAATATTATAATAATAATAATAAGATAAGATATATTAATAATATTATTTTTGTAATTTTGTTATCTTTTTCATAGTAATGATAATATTATATAAGTATTACTAATAAATTATAATAATTATATATATATATATATATATATATATATATATATATATATATATGATTGATGTTAATATAATTTTTTTTAATATTATTATTGAAATAGTAGTAATAATATACATATATTGTGAATAATTTATTTGAAATTTCTTACCTGTAATTTATATAATTATTTTTTTATAAATTAGGTTAAAATACATTTTAAAATTAAATTAAAAATTCACATTAATCATATTAAAATTATGTTTAAGTTTGATATCACTAAGCAAATCCATTCTTACCACCCAGATTAGGTGTAAAAAAATGTAATGTAACAATAAATACAAAAAATAAACACGAAACAAAAAAGATAAAACACTACTTTCGTAATAGTATTATATTTTATTAACATCATTTTTAATAATAATATTAGAGTGGTTAAGAATAAATACAAAATATAACCACAAAAAAAAAAAAAAAATACTATTTCAACAATAGCCTTATATTTTATTAGTATCATTTTTAATAATAATATTAGAGTCATAAAATTATAAATAAATAAAATTATATATTATTATTATTATTATTATTAAGGATTTTATAAAAGTATTATAATAAAATATATTAATAATATTATTAGTATATCTTTGTTATTTTTATTATAATATTTTTTTTGGTAGTTTAGACTAATTTTAATCACGCACATGTTTCGAACCGATGAGCTTTTTATTATATTATTATTATTATATAAGTATTTATAATATAATGTAATAAAAACTATATTGCTATTATTATTGTTAAGGTATTATTAAAATATTAATACTATTAAGTATATAATAACATAAAAATTTGAAAGAATTAAAAAAAATTAGTATCATAAATAAAAATATGATTATAACAAAATAACATTAATAGAATACTTGAGTGGGCATAAGAGCATATGTTTCTTAATAAAAAGTCACACCGTCATGACCTTAAAATGAGATAATTATTATTTTTATTATTAATAAATTACTATTAATATAATATATTATAATAATATCATTAAAGTGATATAAAAATATTAATGATTAGCTATTATTATAAGATTGTATAATAATATTGTAATATAATATAATAATGATACTAAAATAAGATAGATTAATAATATTATTATTGTAGTAATTTATTATTTTTCTAATAATATTAATATTTTATAGGTATTTATAATAAGTTTTAATAGAAATACTTATATACTACTAATATAAATATATTATTATTATTGGGACATGGATGTATCATATATCAAATTGTGGATGACATTAAATAGGATAATAATAATAATTTTTTTATTATTAAATTACTATTAATATAATATATCATAATAATAATTTAATATAATATAATATATTATAATAATATTATGAAAGTATATAATAAAATTAATGATTAACTATTATTACAAGATTGTACAGTAATATTGGAATATAATATAATAATGATACTAAATTAAGATATGCTAATAGTTTTACTTTATTAATTTTATTATCTTTTTAAGAATATTACTATTTCATAGCTATTCATAATAAGTTTTAGTAAAAATACTTGTATAATATTCAAATAATATTAATATCAATATATTATTATTATTAATAAAAATAACTTTAATTATTAGTAATGAATTCCATAATAGAACTATGTAGACGAGTGATCCGTCCAACGTTTTGGATGATTATTCCATCCATCATGAGGGACCAAAGTGAGTGCTAGAGAGAGTATTAATAAGAAGATTTTGGGCGATGTATTACATGGATAACTATAAAAAAAAAATATAAATAATAATATTTGACCAATCCATTAATATTTGAAGAGGAAAATTTTAATAAAATTTTAAAAGGTGGATTACTTCATATACTTAGAAATAGATATATAATTTTGTTTTTTACAAGGAAGAGGGAAATAGTAAGATGAAAATAAATAAAATAGTTAAAATTTTTAGAATGTATTAAATTAATAAAATAAAAACAAATTAATAAAATAAAAACAACTATAACTAAATTTTATAAAATAACGACCCCATCTATAAGATAAATTAGTTGAAATTAATTTTAATAACTTAATGACATTAATGGAAACGAATTCAAGATAGAATGGTTGAAATTGAGTAGAGTAAGTTAAACAGAATTTTATAATGTAAAATGCGGGAAGGAATAAAGACTTCCTAGAATAATGAATAGGATAAATATATAAAAAGGCTAAAAAGGGGGGATAAGGATCAATTTGATTCATTATTGTGAAAAGATACATGAACTTAGACATAGAGAAATTAGATTTAAATGATGGAACTATGAGGAGAGTTAGATAATAATTAATGAATATGATTCGAAAAGGGAGAAAGGGGGTGTTAGAAATGAGGAAAGGGTTAATATTTAAAGATTAAGATGGTGGTTGATTGGCTTTCAAGAATGACTATGTTTGTAACCATCCTTCCTATTAAATTTATTAGGATTTTTCTTAATTTATAGGTTTTCATGAATGATACAAGAGGAGTAGAAAGGTGCGGAGGCTAAGATTTTAGAATAATGAAGGAAAATGAAATTCTTGCTCTTATTCTACTGATCAACTATAGGATACTTAGTATGACGATTATGATTGGTGTCATCTATGTTTTCTTTGAGATGGTCTTTGAAAGTCCGACCCATTTAACCAATGTATGATTTCATGCAAGAACACACAATATTATAGATCTATGCTCTTAGTATGGGATCACATGTATCTTTGGATGACTAGAAACATTTCTTGAGGGTTTTGTGGGGTTTGAATACGGTTTTGATGCCCTTATTGGCCAAAATATTAGCAATAAGATCAGTAGTTCGCTTAATGTAAGGGAGAGTAACTTGGCTAAACGGGTCGGCCTTTCAAACATCGTCTCAAAGAATAGATAGTTGATGCCAACCATAACTATCATACTAAGTCTTCCATAATTGATCACTTGCATAAGACCAAGCATTTAATTTTCTTTGATCGTTCTAAAATATTAGCTTTTACACCTTTCTACTCCTCCTGTATCATTCGTGAAACCCTCGAAATTTGAGAAAAAGCCTAATAAATTTAGCAAGGAGGATGGTTACCAACTTAACCATTCTTGGAAGCCAGTCATCCACAATATTACCCTTTAAATGTTGACCATTTCTTGATTTCTAATCCAACCCCCCCCAACCCACCCCCCCACCACCCCCCCCAGCCCGCCCCCACCCACTACCCCCCCTTCTCCATTTTATGATCCTATCCTTTAATTATTATCTAACTCTCTCCTGATAGTTCCATCATTTAAATTTAATTTATCTTATGTCTAAGTTTAGGTATATTTTCACAATAATGAATGGAATAGATCCCTATCCCCCCTTTTTTAGAGTTTTTTTATATTTATCCTATTCATCGTCTGAGAAGCCTTTATTCCTTCCCATTTTTTACATTATAAAATTCTATTTAATTTACTCTCATCAATATCAACCATTATACCTTGAATTTGTTGTCATTAATTTCATTAAGTTATTACAATGAATTTCATCTAATTTATCTTATAGGTGGGATCATTATTTAATGAATTTATTTATAGTTATTTTTATTTTATTAATTTAATATGTTCTAACAAATTTAACTATTTTATTTATTTTCATCTCATTGTTGCCCTCTTCTTGGTTAAAAAAAAAATTCTATATCCCAATATGGTATTTCTAACAATCTATAAAATAGTCCCCCTTTTTAAATTTTCCGCTTCAAATATTAATCAACTGGTCAAATATTATTATTTCTATTTTTTTTATCATTATCCATCAAATACATCACCCAAAATATTCTCATTAATAGGCTCTTCAACACTCGTTCTCTCATAAGGCTTGCATTGGTCCTTGATGATGGATGGAGTAACCATCTGAAACATTTGATGGATCACTCATCAACACAGTTGTATTCCGGAATTCTCTACTAATATCAATTCTTGTGGATTATTTTCATTTCTTGCTGCCAAGTTACCCTCCCTTAATTAAGGGAACTACTTATCTTATTACTAATATTTTGGCTAATAATATCATAAAAACCGTATTCAAACCCCACAAAACACTCAAGAAATTTTTATGATCAGCCAAAGACACATCTAATCCCATGCTAAGAGAAAGGGTCTATAAGATTATGTGGTCTTCTGACAAATCATACATTGGATAAATGGGTCGGCCTTTGAAAGTCCCTATCAAAGAACACATAGCTGACACCAACTATAACCATGATACTAAGTGTGTCGTAGCTAATCACTTGCATAAGACCAAGCATTTAATTTTCTTCGATCATTCAAAAATCTTAGCGTCTGCACCTTTCTACTCCTCTCATATCATTCATGAAGCCCTTGAAATTGAGAAAAAACATAATAATTTTAATAGGGAGGATGGTTACAAAGTTAGCCATTCTTGGAAGCTAGTCATCCACCATCTTACCCTTTATATATTAACCCTTTCCTGATTTCTAACCCTCCCTCCTTTCTCCCTTTTCTGATCCTATCCTTTAATTATTATCTAACTCTCTCCTCATAGATTCATCATTTAAACTTAATTTCTCTTATGTCTAAGTTTATGCATCTTTTCACGATAATGAATCGAATTGTTCTGTATCCCCCCCCCCCCTTTCTATGCTTTTTATATATTAATCCTATTAATTTTTGGAGGAAGTCTTTATTCCTTCCCCTTTTTTACATTATAAAATTATGTTTAATTTACTGTTTTCAATTTCAACCATTATATCTTGAATTTCTTGTCATTAATTTCATTAGTTATAGTTTTTTATTTATTTATTAATTTAATATATTCTAACAACTTTAACTATGTTATTTATTTTCATCTCATTATTTTCATCTTCTTAGTTAAAAAAAAAGGTATAAATCCTAATTGGTATTTCTAAGAGTCTATAAAATAATCCCCCTTTTAAGAGTTTCCTCTTCAAATATTAATCGATTGGTCAAATGTTGTTATTTATATTTTTTTACGGTTATCCATCAAATACATCACCCAAAATATTCTTATTGATAGGCTCTCCAACACTCTTTATCTCATAAGGATGGCTTTGGTCGCTCATATTATTATTTATATATATGTTTTTTTATATTTATCCATCAAATACATCACCCAAAATTTTCTTATTAATAGGCTCTTCGGAAACGTTGAACGGATCACTCATCTACACAGTCCTATTCGGGAATTATCTACTAATATGAATAATTGTGGAAGAATCCAACCACTCATTCTTCATTCTCGTCCTAAAGGTGGATCCCCATTGGGATTCGAAACGTTGACCAATGTTTTATGATACTGTGGATAATCCAGATTCTGCAATTAAAGTTCGTGCCATATATTATAATAATATTTTTAATTTAATAATATTATTAATAATAGTATCATTTAATATAATATATTATAATAATCCACATCTGTCTTTTACCACCTCATCTGATAGACAAACTATTTCATTCACAGGTCGGTCACTGGACCAAGGAAGACTCTATGACATTCTCTTAATTTCCACATGTTTTATCTTAGATGTTTAAGATTATACCTGAACTGTGACCTTGATGTATTTCTGGTTTCTTTGTACAATTCCCAAGATTGTAATCTCATGAACAATTAGATCCTCTGTTCCTTAAAGAGGATTTATATATAACAGTTGATGTGTAGGAATTATTACTATTACATATTTTTGGGCACATACACTATGAGATTTTATCATCATATATATACATGTAATTTGGCATGTATATGTCTTTAGATTTGAATTAGTATTTGTTTAATTTTTTTTCTATTCGATAGAATGAAAAAAAGCTCTGTTTTACATTACTATCTAAAATTTATATCATCATTCTCAAATCTACTGAAATATAATATTCTGTACCACTACCATTATTTATGTTAGAGTATATGTGTCTGTCTAAATTTCTACAGTGTTTAGTACTCATTTTTCATTACTTATAGTGATATTTTCTGGCCTATTTCTATAATTATACTTGTTATCACTTGAAAATTGTACAAGAAAAGGTGAAATTATTTAATGTCGAGCAGAAGGATTTACAGGGATGAGAGACATTAGAGAAACTAAAAGTATTTAAAATTCTCTAAGCTATAAAAGGAAAAATAAAATTGCATACAAGGACTAGTCAAATGTGCCTTTGCGCGCAAAAGTCTTCGCTAAACGCGCCTTTGTGTGCCTTTTACTCAAAAAAGCGCGCAATACCGGGAGTGGCAGAAGTCACTTTTCAGGACCACCAGGCACACTCCAGGACATTTATTCCACATTTGAGGCCACCTAAGGACAACTGCCCAAGCCCCCTTAGGACACCAAGGGAGCACAAAATGGAATAAATGTGGCACACAATGGAATCACGCTACTCTATTGGGTCACTATCCACAATTTAATAATAGAGGGAAGGAGGCTTTGAATTCTTCTATAAAAGACCACCAAGAGATGAATAACATGAGAGAACATTGTTATGCTAGTAAGAATTGCCCCAAACAATACTAGCAGTGTGTGATCCAGAGCAAATATAAAGCAGACCCAGTTGTTGGCCATCCAACAACTCCAGTCCACCATATTAGAGAGAGGGATAATTTGCGCCAAGGCAGCCCGGAAGTAAAGACATCCTTGCATCAGGACTTCGAACCCCTAGCTCTAAGGGCCCCTTGGCAAGTGTGTTGGCTTTAGGGGTCCTGACCTAGGTTCGTACGTTAAGGTTTTCCAACAAGCCCCTATACTACTGGCCCTTTCGGTAGTGACCTACTTGCGCATGTCAAAGTCTCACCTGAAGCAGTATTGAAGGTTGCTAGAACCATGTTTTCACATCCAAAAAGAGAGAAGGTAAGCCAAGTCATGCGCAGCACACATATCTATGGCAACAAAGCTAGTTCGTAGGCTTAAATAGATACACGGTGCACACAGTATTATAGATCTAGATCTTAGGTCCGCATCCATGTGCATTCGACCCAGCAAAGATACAAATCACAATATACACATCAGAAAAGATAGCATATCTTAGAGATAAACACAGTAGATAATATAGATAATTTGTACCTTATCACAGATCTAACACAGAGTGCAGATTCATATAACAGTTAGATCTCAGAACCAAATATCAGCAATAATTCGCATATGTTATTAGAAAATTCATACATAACCCTAATTCCCACTTGCGCACATAGCTAGTAGGGCCCACACATAGGAGGAAAAAGGATCTACATGCACATAGCCAGCAGGAGTCCGACCCAAATACCTGAAGCCTAGAACTAACAATCTGCACTTAGCATTCACTTCAATTCATCTTCTACCTATCGACTCAAAACGACTTACTGTTTATACCAATTTAGCCTAGAATTACCATGGCCTGCAGACCGTTTTTTGCGGACACCTGGTTTTACCTATTTACCCACTTACAACGTATTAGGGATTTTATCTTCCCTATCACCCCTACGCTAGACTAAATATAATCAAAATAATACAAGATTGGACCAGATTTCATTAGTGTGGGAGACCGTTCTCCAACAGTCCCCCAACACAATATTGTGACTCGTCTCGAGTCACTGTGGTGGTGGAGCCTCCACCTACGCACATATTGCCTCAACAACCACTACCAGTGTGGCCAAGACTTCTAGGCTCTACGCCACAACAATTTTTTGCAAAATCTACTAACTTATGCGATGTTGAACCTTCTATTGCAGTGGTGACACTCTCCAGTGTCTGATTGAGTCTTTTACCACATCATCTGCGTCCTGAGAGAAGTGAAGGGATGTGGTAGACCATGGCTTCAATCTCTTCTCGATGGCATCCTTCTTGTGCCGAAGTTCCTCAATCTCAGCTTGGAGGACCTCGCTGGTCCTTAGAGGGGCAATGCGTTGTGCTGGGATCAGAGTGGAGATGGTAGCCCCGATTTGTTCACATTCTTCTTCCTTCTAACGAAGCTCCTGATTAATTTTTCGCAGGCTCAGATCATGTTGAACCTTCATCCAGAGCTGCAAGGTTGTCTCCAGTAACTGTGTACCTTGAGAAATTTGTCCTGTAATGGTGTTCGTGGCAGCCATGACTAACGCAGCCCATTGAGACCTTACCTCAGGAAGCATCTCAGGTTGCAACCTAGCCTGAAGATCGCAGATTTTCTGCTCCATCTATGTCTTGAAGGCCTACAGCTCTGTTAGGGAAGCCTTCAATGCAGTCATCAGTGCTTCGATTTTAGCTCAGGGGGGGAATCGGGTGATACATCTGATGCTATTTCCATATACACCTTCTGTATCATTATTTCCAGTTTGTCTTGTTGGGAGACCGAGAGAAGCATGTCGGCGTTTTGTTGTGCTATCGTCTTCTCAACTGTACATAGTTGCTGATGTACTAGTTGGTCATGATGGTAAATTTCATGGAAAACCATCGTGTGGATATCCATTACTGATTCGTGCGGCAGCTGGGTGATATTAATCTATATGCCTGATCATGCTAGGAGATGCATTGTCGGGTTCGATGGATCCATGATAAGAGCATCACTGGGGATCACACAGACACTCCTTTCCTATGTAACTAGTGTGATTTCACTAGGAGGCAGAGGCTTTCTTTGTTGGGTGATGCTTGTCTGCAAAGTATCCGTTTTTAACTATAGAGTACAGAGCTCCGCTTGAATGGTGTCGACGGCATTTTTTTGTTGCTCAGCTAAAGCTACCCATTTCTCTTCTATGGCCAAATGTAACAAAATCCATAATCTGCTCGAGATCCCCATCAGTCAAGCTGACTGTTTCATATTTCTCTGGTCGCTGGGGCCATTGCTTCTTCCGAGTTCCTTGTACCGGCTCTCCTATCCGCTTTGTACCCCCAACACTGATATCCTGTAGCGTGGCCTGGTTGGTAGCTGTAGTATCCTTGTTGGGATGCTGCATGGAAGGAATGGTCATTGTGATAGCGATGCCAACATCCATTCCCGTCTGTCTTCTTAGGTCTGTAACAGCTGTGCTTATATCTGTAGTACTCTTCGTAGGGGTTTTGAAGCCGATCTTCTGGGCAGGTGGCCATCGTGCAATCACCCCATCAATCTCCCGCTCTGTTACCATATAAGGAAGAGTCGTCCAGGTTTTATTCTTAAGACTACAGATTTGAATATGGTGCATTGTGACTAGGAACTTGGCAATACCCTTGTATTTGTCGTATATTATAGGAGATAGCCGTGGGCGCGAATTGATGCATGCTGCTACATTACCCTAGAAAAGAACCCGGAAGACTTGGTTATCCTCCAATGGATGTGCATCTTTGGAATCCCATAAGTGAGCATACTAGGCTCCTTCACACATGCCCAGAATGAGTAGGGGGATGACTGATACCTTAGGTGCTTCCCATGTGGTGAGGGCGATAAGAAACAACAACCAGGAGTGGTAAAAGGCTTTTCCTTGTTCTTGTGATTCACGGACATTGGACAAAAATTCATCGCGTAAGTGTTGTGCCTAATTGAAGCAACCCCCTTTGGCACACTGACCTGCCACCCATATGACATATGCACAGACCGTTGCAACCTGGCATTTTCACATTAATTTGTAGGCTAATATCCAGGTACCCATTCACGTCGCTAGATCACGGATGGAATCAATGATAAAACCCCTCTTATTTTCCTTTACATGGTATGCCTGTCGTACTTTGGTTCTGATTTTCCCCTCATATTTCTTACCCACTTTCTCCATGGGGTGTGGTCCTTGCATGGGGAGACCAATTATTATGTGGATTAATGCAACATCAATGGGGACTCTTTCATGAATCCATAAACAGTCGTCATGAATCAGGGCAAGCAAATGCTGAGCTAACTGATCTGTGACATTGTAATTGCCAAAGTGGGGCATTCGTAATAGGGTCAGGATCCTAGATTTGGCCAATCCAGATACCCATTGCTGAGGGATGACTATTACTCCATTAGGTACATTGAATGTCTCGAAATAAAACGTGGGAGCCAGATCACGGAATGTTGCGTAATTTTTCAAGTCATGATCATCAAATTTAACCTCATGGAGCTTTTCACAAGGATCACCAATGATCGGGACCCCCATAGGGGTTAGTGGTGTTTGCAAGTAACTGATCAGGCCATATAAATTTTGTGGAGTTCAGGTTAATGTCCTTTCTGGCTGGATACATGGGGGTAACAAGTTGATAGGATTAGCTGGGAGGACCTCTTCTAGTCTAGGCGGGGAATGAGACAACTTGGGTGTTCTTGGCGATGTCCTTGGCTTTTCTGCGGCCCATTTTGCAGTCTTCGGAGGCTTTTCTGAGCTTTAGGCTGGTTCTTTTCCTTTTCTGGTAACTGGAGTTATGGGTACGTCTTCTTCCTCTAACTCAATCTCCATGACTTCATCACTTGCTTCCTCTGTGGGTACCGAATATTCTAAGGGGCTGGTAGCTGTTGCTCTTGCCTGGAATACGAATTCAGCTTCTGGTTGGCTACTTGCAGGGGTTTTCGGGCAGATATGGTTGATGCTGTGTCAAAGAAAATGCTATGATAGTTTATGGCTACGGAATATAAGTTATGCAACTAAGATAGAATTGTGCTCTAGGCCATCCCAGTGGTTTTATAGAGTCTTTCGTTTCTAGCGGCTGGGTAAAATCTACGTAGGGCTTAGGAATTTCCCCGATTTGCGCTATTAATCATTGGGTGACCATTGCCTCCAACAATAAATTTTTCTTTTTACCAGATGTTATAATGCTAACGGCTAGTTTTCGCAACCCCATTGTGTTTGGAACTTCTACTAGCTTAATCATCTTGAGTGATGGTGCGTCCTCCCCCAACACAGGCTTGTTCACTTGGGGTTCTAGGGTCAAGGATTCGTATGTCATACTTGTGTCATCCTGATAAGCTGGTGTTGCAAATCGTAAGACCAACATAGTTTGAAATTCTTCCCATACTTGGAAGGTTTTCCCGTGTAGTCCCCACCACTGTGCTGGCGCGCCCCATAGTGTCATTTTAAGGGCTCCCAACCTGCATTCCCTCAGAATAATGGCTTCAACGGCTTGCAAGAAGTCCTCCACATATCCCAAGCCATCAAATCGGGGCAGATATCTTACCTCAGTTTACATGCACCTGATATTTCTGGTAGTTCGGCGGTATCGTAACGTGGAGACATTCTGTAATCGGTGTTGCAAATGTTCCAACTCCTAGTTTGAATCAGAAGGGTCCTCCTTATCTTGATTTCCAGTGGTGGTACCCTAGTCGCAAGATTGATTCATTCACCATCCTGCATAGATAATCTGTATAGGTTATCTATTTCTTCGTTCCCGTGGATTGTTTCTGTATACCTGTCCCCCTCGGTAGGGTCTAATGGGATGATGACGCATATTTCGTTATTCTCAAACATCATATTTCATTTTTTTAAGTTGATGATACCTCCCATGTCGATCACCCAATCCAAGCCCAAAAGGGCTGGGTAGGGGTCTGTTTCTTCTATTGTCTGGATAACTTCAAAATCAGCTCGTACCCTAACTCTAGCAATGTCCACCACTACTTTTGATAATCTTCCCAACGGTGCTATCTTCTATTTATTAGCCATGCGTAGCTGTATAGTGGACCATTCGAGCTTAGGCTCACCCATCTGCTGCTAAGTCTGCTTAGGGAGAACGTTCGCATCTGATCCCAGATCAAGGATAACTTGATCTATTTGAATGTCTCCAATCTTCACTGTCAGCCGCATTTCCCGTCCCATTCATTTCTTCTGCCTGTATAGATGGTGCACATTATGTATTTTCGTGCTAGAAGGGGTCTTCTGTACGCACTCATCGATTAGATCCTGAATACTTTCCATGGATTGTTGGTTGCACAGTAGTTTCATACACGCTTGCAAGAATGGTTTGACCTCCTCCGCTCATTTAGTGTCATACGGTCCTCTTCTGTCATGATCACCATCCATCCTAATCGGGGGGTTGAGTTCTTTTGGGGGATGTCCCTCCTCTGTAGCAGCTTCTTTTATTGACCCTTCTTGGACTGATCCTGCCTCACAGGGTTCTGTTTTCATCCTCTGTACATTTTTCATAGTGTTCTGCTGCTTCTTCTGAACCCTTGCTACTAGAATCGGGCACTCCTGAATCGAGTGATCCCACTGTCTATAATATCGTTAGGTCTGTCGAGTTGGGTTTAAACAGTCTTGTGTAAAATGGCCTAGCTCCCCACAGTTTTAGAAAATTATTTGACCTTGTCCTCGACCGGTGCTACCTCCTCTAGGCGAAGCTGGATCGGGCCGAACTAGGAATATGCTTCCCCGTTCAGTTAGTAAATTGCATGTGCGAAAGTCTTCTCATCGTGGCTAACTGATCTACAGAACCATCACCATGGTTGGTTAACTTCCGGGCCGAATGTGGTCTTGTGAGTGCAGTGGCTAGTGTTGTGTAGCCCGACAATGTGGCAATCATCACAGCATAACATTGACCCACCAAATCCTATGGCCACCCTAGCTTGCAAGGGACCGGGTGCTCCACTCTGTACATACGCAGCAAATAATGGACATTTATCCTCGGTGTGACTATTTACCTGGCATCGAATGCACCATTTTTCAGGGCTGGCTTCTGGCCTTCACTCCTTGCGCAGATTCTGGATCTCCAGATGCATTATTTCCAGCTGGCCTTGTATCTACTGTACCCCCAACCGTGTATCATCCGTACGGGCAGCTTCTAGCTTCATATCTACTTCCAATTCCTTCTCCTATATTTTGATAGATTCTTGTCCCATAGGTACCCGTAAGTGAGGTAGCAGCATAGCAATGAACCATTCTGTGTGTTTCCAGTCAACATATTGGAATCTGTCTTCCATGATTGCTTTCCTTAACCTCTGATCTGCTTCCCACACAGATTAAAATGGTCCTTGCTTGATGTATTTTAGTTCGTTGACTATCTGTGAACAGGATTTAGGTTTTTGGAACTGCTGCGTCAGTGCCATTTTGATCTCATTAATAGTTGCATTTGCATGTTGTCCAATGTATCCCATATACCAATCGAGAGCTCTTTCCTCAAAAGCAAAAGATAGTTGGGCGTGCTTCACCGAATCACTTGCGATGTTTTGAGCCATCCATACTGATTCAACAACAAACCAAAACCTATCCATATCCTCATCAATCGCACCCTTGAAGGTAGGTAGTTTGAAATTTGCAGCCATATCTACCTTCTTTCGACATTCTGGCGTTACTTGATTGATTTTTCAAAATGCTCCTGGTCCCGGCAACGGAACCATTTGTTGGCTTTAGGGGTCCTGACCCAGGTTCATACGTTAAGGTTTGCCAACAAACCCCTATACTACTGGCCCTTTCGACAGTGACCTGATTGCGCAGGTGAAAGTCTCACCCGGAGTAGTACGGGAGGGTTCTAGAACTAGGTTTTCACACCCAGAAAGAGAGAAGGTAAGCCAAGCCATGCGCAGCACGTAGATATATGGGAATGGATCTAGTTCACAGGCTTAAATAGATACACGGTGCACATAGTATTACAAATCTAGATCTTAGGTCCGCATCCATGTGCGTTCGACCCAACAAATATATAAATTACAGTATACGCAGTAGAACAGATAGCATATCTTAGAGATAAACATAGCAGATAATACAGATAATTATTACCTTATCACAGATCTACCACAGAGCACAAATTCATATAACGGTTAGATCTCATAACCAAATATCAGCAATACTTCTGATTTATTATGAGCAAATTTTTACATAACCTCACTTCCCACCTACGCACACAGCCAGCAGGGTCTGCACATAGCAAGACAAAGGATCTCCGTGCACACAGACAACAAGAGTCCAAGCCAAATACCTAAAACCCAGAACTAACAATCCGCACTTAGCATTCACTTCTATTCATCTTCTACCTATCGACTCAAAAAGACTTACTATTTATACCAATTTAGCCTAGACTTACCATGGTCCGCAAACCATGGTTTGTGGACTCCTGGTTTTACAAATTTTCTCACTTACAGTGTATTGGGGCTTTTATCCGCCCTATCACCCCTGTGCTAGAATAAATATAATCAAAATAATACACGATTATACCAGCTTTCATCAGTGTGGGAGACCCTGCTCCAACAAAGTGGGTCAAATTTTCATCCTCATTTCCTATCAGAACTGAATAAGAGGGGAAATACGCGTTTCCGTTTGTATTATTGAAGTTTTTTTACTCTATTTAGATCTTTTATGTTATTTGTTTTAGTTTTAGTTTAATTTTTATGTTTGAATATGCATGCTATTTCTCTATCTAGTATGTTTATGTTTGAGCATGCTCCACTAGCTTGCTTGACTCCATCTATTTTCTACTTGTGACCAATAACTTAAGAGGGAAAACCACACCACTTAAGTTGGTGTGATTTCATACATACGTGCACCGAACACACTAACAGAGGATTGGCGACTGCACTAACTTTTATTTCCAAGTATATGTGGTTGTGCCTTTTTGCAGAGACTTCCGTCTCTGGTGTGGAGCTAGACTGGAATTTCCCCGTTTCTCTTCTTCACTACTTGGTTCATCCCATGTGACAAAATAAAGTAGAAGAGCTCCCAAAAATACTCTATCGGAAATTTTCGCGCATTTCTCACAGACAGGTGTTCACCAAGGTGAGCGTTCAAAGCTGACCTACGCGCAGAAATCACACTTGTTTCAGCCTTTTGCATCCAAAAAATAGAATGAGAATTTTCTCCAATAATTCCATGTTTTCCTACTTGTAAAGGTGACTGCCAGCCCATAATACATCTATGAACACAGGTTGAAACGCCCTGCAGCTTGCTAAAACTCACTGTTAGCTGCATTTGGTAGGCTTGGTGTTAGTTTTATTTGAAGTTGATTTTTGCAAAGTTAACACATAGTTTAAGTAGGAGGAAATTTAACTTGCATTCCAAAATAATTTATTTTTAGCAAATTAAGGTACCAAAACACCCAGGTAATTAGCCAAAGTAAGTGACCCAAGCCCATGCATGCTTAGCTAGTTCTTTTTCTAATGTAAAAGTCATTAGTTTAGTTCAATTTTTGCACTAGGATTTTGGGACCAAGATCAAATTATCGATAGAAGAAAAAGTAATCTCTACTGCCTTTGCACCCTTTGGTGATCCTAGGAAATCATATGAAAACTCTCTCTTCACAAATCACCATCTCCATATAGTTGAGCACATAGATTAACTAGGAAAAATAGAAAGCAGCCCATATCCGCGCATGTTTTTCGTTTAAGCAAGGAACATTAGAACATAGTTTAAATAGGGTATTTTGAAAAGGATCATCACATATCCACGCATTCAAACTATGTTCTTGTTCAGTTTTTACTCACACACATCCACACCCTAACCAAAGCAAAGACACTTAAAACTAACTTAACAAAACTCACTAAATTCTCCCCACAAAGGCCACTATAGTCTAAGTTAGGCTCAAGGGGGTAGGCATACAACAAGCCACCTTGATCATTATTCATCTTGAAACATATAAGTTGAATTTCTAGGGAAATTTCACATCCACCTATAGTCTGCAGAAAATAAAACTCGAGCGCGATAGAGACTCGAGTTAGAGCAGGTTATGCTTAAGCGTTGTGCGTGAGGTATCAGTTGGGGCTACCTGAACCGGATGATACTCGGTACTGTTAGCTGAACTACCAAGAAGCCCAAGACTCGAACACTCATGTGGGATGGTGTTGCTTAGTGGCCAAAATTAGGGCATCCTTTCCTTACAGGTGATGGTGCAGGAAGCACTAGATCCTTTACCCTTACCTTGGTGGATTTTCTTTGGTTGACTGGGAGCATTTCTAGCTCTTACGGGACGTTGTGCCAACATTCACAAGATATCTTCTCAAGGCCCAGTTACATTTGAGCATGTGCGGATGATTTGGTCTTATAGGATTTGAGTATCATATGAAAACAACAAAAAACCATATTTTTTCATTGTCTGGTTACATAAGATTAATCTAAAGAGAAATTATATTTTATTTTCCCTTTGTTTTATGTACACGATTAGAATTTTTGTTTAATTATAATCTCTATCCTCTCAAATATTTGTAAAGGCATACCTACTCAATGAGAGATTGGACCCAATGGGACCTCATCGATTTAGACGTATTTTGTACCTCCCCCCATTACCGTGAGTGGTTCTAGGTATTTCGCCTTTTAGGCATCAAAGACAGAACACTGCCACCATTATTGATTCATCCTTTATTGGGGCATATTTATTTGGGAACCATAATCTGTCTCCCAACGTCACACCGTTGAACACCCACATAGGGTCACAACACACCACTCCTCGCACAACCCCTAGAGGGCAGAGGAGTGCTACCCATTCAGGAAGCCAAGTGAACGCACAACAGGGTACATCACAGACAAACCCTATTCATAACCAGAACATTGTGTTTTCACAAGTCACAATGACTACAACCTCACAGTCACCTTTTCTAGCTTTGTTAAATCTACCAAATTAAACCAAGTTGAAAAATGACCCCATTACACACAACCCCATATGGCCTCCCATTCCCATTAAGCTCCTTTCAGACATTCCAAAGTTTGAAGGAAAGCAAGCGAAAGACCATGGAAATCATGTTATGACTTTACACTTGTGTTTTTCATCGAAAAACATCGTTGGTGATACTATTCGTGTAAGACTATTTCAACGCACTCTAACCCAAGTGGCAGCAAAATGGTATGTGGAGCAACCCTCTCCTACACATGGAACCCTTAGCGCCATCGCCACTGCATTCCTAACATATTTTCAGTTACACATGCACCACGATTCCAGAATGGAATTACTGACCCACTATAGGAAAACCCCTGCCATCCATATCTCAGACCATTTTCACGAATTCCTGAAAACTCTCACCACAGATATTTCGAAGGATGTGGCAAAACAAAATCCCATATCCGAGGAGGATGCCATTAGTAAGGCCCAAAAACTCGAGCTAATATAAACGGATTTAGGGTATATTTACAATATCTTGTCGAATGCCCCACGCCTGCAAACTTGCAAAGAATTTACAAACACGTTGAACTCTGCCGAAAGTTTAATTGGTTCATTGGCCCAAAGTTACCCAAGAAACAACATTCAATACCTCGGTTACATGTATGATTCTATCTAGAATGTACCAAAACCTAGCTACCAAAGTCATCACATGCCTCCGCAAAATTTGACCTTTAGGGCATTGTCTTATCACCATCAACATGGAGGACCCTATCCTTCGGTTTAGGGGATCCAGTATGCAAATAGACATGCTGAGAGAAGAGATCCATGCAAACAATTATTTACAAACCAGGGACATCATAATGCTCAGTCCCAAGAAAAAGACCTGCCCATGCAGAATAATGCATGGGTGAACTTTGTGCAACCCTCCCAAAACCAACTGCGCCAACCATATAACTAGGAGAATCCAAACTATGCTCCTAATGCAGTTAATAAAAAAGGAAAAAAGAAGCCTAAAGGAAATCTTGGATAGGGGGGAATAATTAGCAATGCCCTCCATGATCCCAGGATGGAGGAAACTTCAACCAAAATCAAAATTAGGATCCAAGCAACTCTCAAAAGAAAAGAAAAAAGGCCACCTCTTCAAACAAAATACTCTTGTTCGATCTGTGGTGAATATTTCCATTACACTCACCACTATCTTGACCTCCGTGAGCTGAAAAATCTATAGAGTAACCATGGAGAAGGGGGATCCTCCTAGCAGACATCACTCATGCAGGAACCTTCCGCCCATCAAGGGACAATTAGCACGCAGCAACAAACTCTTGATGACTTCGCAAAGAACAACCAAGAAATATACATAACTGGTGAAGAAAATTTTTTTCAAACACGAAATTTAAAATACGACACCACACCAGAGACCAATGCATTAGGGGCTAGTAACCGTGCACCAACAACACCTTTGACCTTATCAAATATGCCTATTGAACCTCTGCCAAAGATGGCTAAGGGACTAGCTAAGCAAGCAGGAAATCATTCCAAAGCAACCAATAAATACAACATTAAGGATGATCTAGCTCTATCCCTCACCGCTATGTTAGCTTTAGAGGTATTACAGTGATGCCCAAATCAGCAAAAAGCCTTACTTTCTGCATTAGGCACCATTAACCCTCTCGATTCGCGTTTAATGGCTTCTGATTTAGATAAAGCCACCCATAGGCTTCCTTCAATGGTCACCTTCTGGATAAAAGTGTCAGTTCAAAACATTACCATTCACCAATGTATCATTGATGAGAGTGCATCCACATGCATCATGTCAAAGAATGTTTCGCAGAAGTTAGGGTCTCCCAAACTAAAGCCATCAGACATCACGCTTAGAGCATACAATGGTCGCCCTTCAGCCCCCTTCGGTCTTTACAAAAATGTCCCAGTCTGCTTGTATGGAAAGACGGTCCTAATAGACATTGAAGTCTTGGATGCCCAATTGGATTAAAATATACTCCTTAGATGGATTTATATGTAGGCCATGTCAGGCATTGCCTCCTCCATCTTCCGAACTATGATGTTCCCCCATGAGGACCGCATCATTACTGTCGACCAATTGATGCATAGCAAAATGCGTCCCCTTACAAATACTGATGTAATTGTACCCTACGTAGACACATCAATGGACGTGCTTTCATGGTACCAGCAATATGGCCCCGGCCAGTTTAAACCATCATCCATTCTAGGATCATTTCTAGGAGATCTTCTTATTATACCTAAGTCACCACCTGATGTCACAGGGGCTCTGGTGTGCATGATGTTAACATCAAGTGATGAATCTAGTCAGGACATCGACACAAGCAGTAATGACACTGATTCCTCGGCCATGGCAGCCTCTGTATCCTTCGCTGCTTCCCAGACCCCTTTCCTCTACCCCCTAGCTGGTTTCGTATCACACCAGGCCTTGGCAATAGTGGTTTTACCAAACATATCTTTAGCAATACCAGTTTGGTACCTCATTCCCAATACTAGGACGGGAGCCACATACATCACCTCTACAGGGTTAGAGCCTCCCAGTACTGATGAGGCCCCACCCATTCATGAAACTGTCGAAAACATCGCTACAAAGGAAACTCCCATTGAAAAACCAATGATTATGACTAAGAAAAATGAGAGAAGAGGAAAGAAGGTGGAGACTCTCACCACGCAATGAGAATCACCAAGCTACGCCATATGTGACATAGTCAGCCAACCTACCCACATCTACCCAGAGCTGGATGAGTTAAAACCGCTCCTTAGCTCTACGACAGACATCACAACACCACTTTGCCGTAAAAAGCAACCTGCCACCAAAAGCCAAGGAAAATCATTGTGTACCAATCATACATGTGCTATTTGCAGTAATTATGTGGAATATACCCATAATTTCCCAGAAATCTCACAATATAGGGATGCTTTACACGCCATTGAGCAATC